>CM071613.1:22930209-23115209 GCA_036365135.1 Miichthys miiuy
TGTTTCTTCCATTTCTTGAAATTTCCAAAAAGATGAAGACTTTTACTCACTGAGGTTTTTAATAAAATGTTTCCTGCCACGTCCAACAAGCACAGTGTCACTCTTTATCTGATACATTGCGCAATACATCTGAGACCTGATCTGTCTCTGAGGACACAGTTTGTACGCGTCAGGCAAACAGTGGCAGAGGTTTTCTGTGTGTCGCAGAATTAAAGAAGCAACTGCACAGTAAAAATAAGTTAAAATATGTGTAGATATCTATTACAATGAGGCTGAACTGATACTTTAAAAGAAATCTATTCAACACAACAAGTTCAACAGACTTTCAATGATTCTGTTTTTCCATCATCACCTTTAAAAATGTTTATTAACTTTGACAAAGAGAAAAAGCAAAAGATTGACTTCAGTTGTAGCCGGTTAAAAGATCATCAAGCTTTGATAAAAACATTAAAGTTTAATTGCACAACCCAGCGTCCTCTGACAGATCGTGAGAGATTGTTGCTGATGAACCAAATGTTTCTGTGCAGGAAGCTGCACGTCAATAAGCATCAAAACTCTCAAGAAGTTACTCAATACTGAATTAGTTATTTATATTATTATTTATCTTATATTTATTTATATTACATTATATATTCTATTTAATGTTTGATTCAGTCATTTTGTACACTGCATCTTCTGAAGTTTTCTAGTTTACAAAGTGTGACTTTTAGTTTCATGTTCATGTTGTCAGGTTGAACGTTTCAGAGGACCCAAAGTGCAAACAACAGCCAGAGACCAAGATCAGTAGAAACTGTTTATTGAAAACACACAAGAACTGTTCAAATACATGCTCTGAGTCACATCCTGAAAACTAACATGCCAACCACTAAAACAGCAAAATATGAAATAAAGATGAACAAATAATATGCAGCAAAAACAAAAGCAGTTTTGGATAGATGTACGTTAGATATAACTGAGAAAAACTGAACAAGAAATGAAATTTAAAGAGACCAAAGAAGAAAAAAGTCCTAAAGACTTGTTAAGATGCTCTCCCTGTTAAAGAAACAAACAACAGTCAAAATAAAGATTTTGGTGGCTATAATGAGCTCAGTTCATCAAAAAATAAAGATGATAATGACAGACATCAACTTACAGCTGACAAAATAATAAGAAACATATTTTATTTACATTTGTTGAAGCCTTCACAGTGAACCAGAACAAGTTGACCAAAACATTTCCCAGCAACCAGTTCTCCCACAGCAGAGTCAAAGCAATGCTTCCTTTTATCTACAGTTAGGTGTCTGATTGGAAATCGTATCAGTAGATGACAGTATCTGTCTTGTCTCTATTCTTTCTATTTGCCTACATTTCTCCTTCTGTTTTCTCTCCTTTCTCTCTCTCCCTCTTTCTCTGCCTACACAGAGCTGACTGTGTGAATGTTGTCATCATTTCCTGATGATCTGCTGATATCATTGCTGTCCATTCTGCAACAACACACAGAGGCCAAAAGCTTGTCTATGATCCCTTTCCTCATGAACACATACAGAAATAAGTCTGCAAGAGGATTCAACCTGAGTAACATGAAAGACAGGAAATTAAAGGTAAAGTTTTTTCTTGCTTCCTCTGACAGGTACCAGATGATGCTGGGCATGAACAGCAGTGTGTAAATAAGCAGCACCAGAACCAAAACTCCCACAATTCTTCGTTTTTCATCAGAGGAGACAGTGCTGGCAGACAGAGCTTTGAGGTCCCACCCAGGAAGAATATGAGCAGTGGGAATGGAAGGAGGAAGAAGATGGCAGAAACAGTTCGATAGACCACAACATCATCCCAGAAATAGAAAGGTAGATGAAAGAGAAAGAAAAGACCCAGACCACGACACAGACCACCACAGAGGTCTTGATGGTTTGTCTGAAGCGGTACCACAGTGGCCAGGCGATGACCAAATACCTGTAATACAAGATGGACACATAGTCTTTGTGGAGCTTCAGAATTATAAAGTAATATAATGATCAGACACAGAAGCTACACACATACTGGATAGACAGATAGTTACCTTTCCAGGGCGACACACACCATGAAGGCAACACTGGCCTTCACACTGGATCTGTAAATCATGTTTACAATTCGTGCATTAAAACCCTCAGGTGGTGCTTTCCAAGCGATCATGCAGCAGAGCTGAATGAAGTCAGAGATGAGAAGGTTGATGACGTAGATCGAGCAACTTGACCATTTCTCACCTGCAGGAAAACATTGATAAAAGTGAACAAGCAGTTGTAAACATGTTCTGAACTCCACCTCCTCCCAAATATTTCTTCTTGCAGTCAGACACATTTATGCATTTTTCATCAAACTCTCATTTGTGCTGTCAGAAATATCAGATATGACACACTAGCCAGTCACTGCAGTAACAAGACTAAGGAGCAGATTTACTGCAGCTTTTGCAGCTGTTTTTTCAGGCACAGATATGACGCATTCTGACACAAACACATAAACGTAACCTCTGATAATAATAATCGGTCTGTGTTCATTAAACTTGACCATCAATGAAGTGTAAAATCACTACAGGCTGCAGCTAAACTTTTCTGTGTTTTGTTCAGACATTTAAGTGTGTTTGTCTGAATTAACGTCAGTATGAACTTTATTATCAACACCATCTCCAGCTCCGCCTGCTCTGAGCTGCTGCTCTCTCATTATTACATCACTTCTTCTCCTTTTTGTTTCCTGTGAACATGTTTGTTTCCTGATGTATTAATAACTACGTAAGTGATATTACCAGTAACAGTCTACCAGTTTTTCTCAGGTTGAGTTGATTTATGACCAAAGTAACTATTTTTAAACACGATCACGACTTTTAGTTTGTGATCTTGGTGATCTCATAGAAATCCATCACTGAACTGCACCTACTGAGCTCTCCCCACCTGCAGAGTGAATCTGGAGCAATTTTAAATATGAAATGATTCCTCTAAATGTAAAGGTCATTACAACACTTCACCCCAGCTCCTGACGACTAGACCACAACCCAGATCAAGATTCTTTACAGACAGACTGTATGACACAAATAAATAAATAATAATAAAATAAAGACATTTCAGTCATAATGTACATACCAGAGAATAAAGAGCAAAGATGGCCACGAGGATCAAAGGAAGGCCGATACCCATGATTATGTATTCCACCACAATGATGATAAACTGTTCATAATAATCATCATAGTTATCAGTGTTGCTGTTATTGAAGCTGTTGTTCTGTGAGGTGTTGTTCATGTGTAAATCTTCCATCCTTCACAGTGAAACCTGTTGTTTGAGAGATCAGGTTAAAGGTTTTTTAATATCTACAAACATTGTTTAAGTGATATCACGACAACTGCAAGTGGAAGTTTTTATCTTCTCTACATAGAAGAAAAAATAATGTCACAAAATTTACCTTTGAAAGCTGCAACACCTGAATGAGTTCACTACACCAGCGTCTGATGTGTCGTCCTCTGCATCCAAACAGTCTGCAGTAAATATGCTAAGTGATGACATGCAGGAAGTTTCTGATAATGTACAGCTCCTCTGATAAGGAAGTGAGAAAGGAAGTAGTCAGATTACACTCAACGGTTGCTACGTTGCCACATCAGAAGTCTGAGAAATTTACCAATGAAAAAAAAAAAGTTTATATATTTCTATTTTTCATATTTCTTGTGTTTCTTCCATTTCTTGAAATTTCCAAAAAGATGAAGACTTTTACTCACTGAGGTTTTTAATAAAATGTTTCCTGCCACGTCCAACAAGCAAAGTGTCACTCTTACTTGATACATTGCGCAATACATCTGAGACCTGATCTGTCTCTGAGGACACAGTTTGTACGCGTCAGGCAAACAGTGGCAGAGGTTTTCTGTGTGTCGCAGAATTAAAGAAGCAACTGCACAGTAAAAAATAAGTTAAAATATGTGTAGATATCTATTACAATGAGGCTGAACTGATACTTTAAAAAGAAATCTATTCAACACAACAAGTTCAACAGACTTTCAATGATTCTGTTTTTCCATCATCACCTTTAAAAAATGTTTATTAACTTTGACAAAAAAGAGAAAAAGCAAAAAGATTGACTTCAGTTGTAGCCGGTTAAAAGATCATCAAGCTTTGATAAAAACATTAAAGTTTAATTGCACAACCCAGCGTCCTCTGACAGATCGTGAGAGATTGTTGCTGATGAACCAAATGTCAATCACATACAGTGCCTTGAAAAAGTATTCATACCCCTTGAACTTTTTCACATTTTGCCACCTTACAACCACAAACTTAAACGTTTTTTATTGAGATTTTATGTGATCGACCTGCTGTACTGACCTGAGAAGGTGTGTCACATTGTGATGGCCTGTGGCGTCCCCAACAATGTGGTACACCGCCATGGCATACCACTGCCAGAGCAGAACATCCCCCCACCGGAGGAACCGGATGCCGGACCCGTCAACTTCAACCCACCCCGGGAAGCCATACGGGTCCGGCCGAATGTGATTTCAAGCATGTAAAGAGGCAAGGACAGAATTTACTTGTACACAAGTGCATTTATTGATTTGCTTATATCACTGAGTACATTAATTAGTTGATCCAGACGATCATTGATGCCACCGATGGCTCTCACTATTTCCTCCTGCGATTCCAGCACAGCTCGGGTGAGGACACGGCCAGTCGGACGGACGTCAGCAGCTGACGTGGAGACGCTGCGGCCAGCGGAGCCGGTCAGTGGTGACGTCGGGGCCGGTGGAGGAGTTTGTGGCCTCTCCTGGGTTATGGGCAGAAACCCTCCGCTTTACCTCCACCTTGAGATCTGACAATTTCTTTTTAACCTCTGTGTGTGTGCGCTGCTCGGATCACACGGCATTTACAGCCTCACTCACACACACACACACACACACACACACACACACACACACACACACACACACACACACGTCTCTTTTTTTCGTCATATTTATCCCTGTTGACAGGGTACCAAACAGAATCTCCACTTCATTCACTAGAATCTCGAGCTCATACTCTGAAATTCCTTTTCTTTCCTTTGTTCAGCGCGTTATCTGATCGGACAAAGAGGTGAATCTCAGGTCCAGGGCCTATTTAAATAGATTTGCATATTTAAATGGTGGCATGGACAGGGAGGAGTTGCATGTGCGCTCAATTCCACGTTGATTGGGATGTACAAAAGAAACGTGCTTGGATCCACACTTTGTCGTCGTCGTCTTCTTCCGCTTTATCCGTTTAAGTCGGGTCACGGCAGCAGCTTCAGTAGGGAAGCCCAGACTTCCCTCTCCCCGGCCACTTCGTCCAGCTCTTCCAGGGGAACCCCAAGGCGTTCCCAGGCCAGCCGAGAGACATAGTCTCTCCAGCGTGTCCTGGGTCTTCCCCGGGGCCGCCTCCCGGAGGGACGTGCCCAGAACACCTCACCAGGGAGACGTCCAGGAGGCATCCTCACTAGATGTCCGAGCCACCTCAACTGGTTCCTCTCGATGCGGAGCAGCAGCGTCTCTACTCCGAGCTCCCCGCGGATGGCCGAGCTTCTCACCCTATCTCTAAGGGAGAGCCCAGCCACCCTGCGAAGGAAGCTCATTTCGGCCGCTTGTATTCGCGATCTCATTCTTTCGGTCACTGCCCAAAGCTCATGCCCACACTTTGATACATCTGAATTTTTTTGTGCGTACGACAGTTTCTGGGTTTTGGCGTACGCCAAGTTTCAGTAGGAAATCCACGCAAGTATTTGTACATGAGGCACCTAGACACTGAAATTTTTGCCCATTCTTCTTTGCAAAATAGCTCAAGCTCAGCCAGATTGGATGGAGAGCGTTGGTGAACGGCAATTTTTAAGTCCTGCCACAGATGCTCAATGGGATTTAGGTCTGGACTTTGACTGGGCCAGTCTAACACATGAATATTCTTTGACCTAAACCATTCCATCGTAGCTCTGGCTTTATGTTTAGGGTCACTGTCTCGCTGGAAGGTGAATCTCCTTCCCAGTTTGAAGTCTTTTGCAGCCTCCAACAGGTTTTCTTCCAGAAGTGCCCTGTATTTAGCTCCATCCATCTTCCCATCAAGTCTGACCAGCTTCCCTGTCCCTGCTGAAGAAAAGCGTCCCCACAGCATGATGTTGCCACCACCATGTTTCACAGTGGGAATGGTGTGTTATTTTTCGCCACACATAGCGCTTTGCATTTTGGCCAAAAAGTTCAATTTTGGTCTCATCTGACCAAAGCACCTTCTTCCACATGTTTGCGGTGTCCCCTACATGGCTTGTGGCAAACTGCAAACGGGACTTCTTATGCCTTTCTTTCAACGATGGCTTTCTTCTTGCCACTCTTCCATAAAGGCCAGATTTGTGGAGTTGTCCTGTGGACAGATTCTCCCACCTGAGTTGTGGATTTCTGCAGCTCCTCCAGAGTGACCATGGGCCTCTTGGCTGCTTCTCTGACCAATGCTCTCCTCGCTCTCTGTCAGTTTAGGTGGACGGCCATGTCTTGGTAGGTTTGCAGTTGTGCCATACTTTTTCCATTTTTGGATGATGGATTGAACAGCGGTCTCATATCACTGAACTGCACCTACTGAGCTCTCCCCACCTGCAGAGTGAATCTGGAGCAATTTTAAATATGAAATGATTCCTCTAAATGTAAAGGTCATTACAACACTTCACCCCAGCTCCTGACGACTAGACCACAACCCAGATCAAGATTCTTTACAGACAGACTGTACGACACAAATAAATAAATAATAATAAAATAAATAAAGACACTTCAGTCATAATGTACATACCAGAGAATAAAGAGCAAAGATGGCCACGAGGGTCAAAGGAAGGCCGACACCAACGATTATGTATACCACCACAGTGATGATGAACGTAAACTGTTCATAATAATCACTGTAGTTGTAGGTGATGTTGCTGTAATCAGAGCTGTTGTTCTGTGAGGTGTTGTTCATGTGTAAATCTTCCATCCTTCACAGTGAAACCTGTTGTTTGAGAGATCAGGTTAAAGGTTTTTAATATCTACAAACATTGTTTAAGTGATATCACGACAACTGCAAGTGGAAGTTTTTATCTTCTCTACATAGAAGAAAAAATAATGTCACAAAATTTACCTTTGAAAGCTGCAACACCTGAATGAGTTCACTACACCAGCGTGTGATGTGTCGTCCTCTGCATCCAAACAGTCTGCAGTAAATATGCTAAGTGATGACATGCAGGAAGTTTCTGATAATGTACAGCTCCTCTGATAAGGAAGTGAGAAACAAGTAGTGAGCTTACACTCAATCGGTGGCTATATAAACGAAGTCACACTTTGTAAACTAGAAAACTTCAGAAGATGCAGTGTACAAAATGACTGAATCAAACATTACATAGGATATAAATAACCTAATTCAGTATTGAGTAACTTGAGAGTTTTGATGCTTATTGATGTGCAGCTTCCTGCACAGAAACATTTGGTTCATCAGCAACAATCTCTCACGATCTGTCAGAGGACGCTGGGTTGTGCAATTAAACTTTAATGTTTTTATCAAAGCTTGATGATCTTTTAACCGGCTACAACTGAAGTCAATCTTTTTGCTTTTTCTCTTTTTTTCAAAGTTAATAAACATTTTTTAAAGGTGATGATGGAAAAACAGAATCATTGAAAGTCTGTTGAACTTGTTGTGTTGAATAGATTTCTTTTTAAAGTATCAGTTCAGCCTCATTGTAATAGATATCTACACATATTTTAACTTATTTTTTACTGTGCAGTTGCTTCTTTAATTCTGCGACACACAGAAAACCTCTGCCACTGTTTGCCTGACGCGTACAAACTGTGTCCTCAGAGACAGATCAGGTCTCAGATATATTGCGCAATGTATCAGATAAAGAGTGACACTCTGTGCTGATGAGTAAGTCTTCACATTTTTGGAAATTCCAAGAAATGAATATGCTTTATACTGCTATTAGTTGAGTCTAGTAATAGAAAGGTATGTCATTCATGCAGAAGTTGGGCTGCAGGCTCTCGAAGGTGCAGTCAGACGTGTCCATGGCACAGCGGCCACGGTGGCAGCTCAAAGCCACAGGGTATGTGACGGTCGGGTCCACACCGGGCGGGCAGTCAGGAAGCTCAAATGTCTCGTAGTGTAAGTCGGCACGTGCACACATGCTGAATGATATCTTAATGACAGGAGGAGCAGAAACAACACGGTGAATACATTTCTGATGGATAATGTCACAGTGCTATTAACCTACACATCATATGTTACTGCTATTGTGCATGCTGGCTCACCGGGGATCCTGAGGTGCCACCGGGGATCCTGAGGTGCTCCCAGTCTAGATGAACTATATCACAGGTCACTAAAGGCGGACCGCGGTCTGGGCCGGACCCATTCTCTGTCCTGTTTGGACCCAGAGCTGGAAACGACACATCATTAAGTTTTATTCAGTATTGGCAGAGATTACATTTTGACCGCGAGGGACATCCTGCCTGTCTCTGATTGGCGGTACTCGTTGCCTTTGTGGGTTTGAGTTGGTTGGGTTTATATATATAGAGCACAGAAAATAAATATTGTTGCCATGACATTGAATTAAAGCTTTCTTTGTTTGATTTGAGTCTTTGTATCAACATCTGCACTGCGTGAAGTCAATGCTGCTTAAATATATATAAAATAATTTTAATGTATAACTAAATTATAACGCAACTTAAACATGATGATGCTGCGGAGCCTGAACATGAGCATTTTTCTCTATCCGGACCTCCTGAAATCAGAACTGACAACCACTGGACTAGAAAATCGTGAGTTTTGCCTTCGGGCTCAGCTCTCTCTTCCCCACAACAGTCCAGCAGAGTGTCTGAAGTACTGTCCATCAAGTCAGTGCAGCATCGACGTGATTTAAAATCTGTCACAGCCCCTTGACATTTACAGGAACTGCTGCCTGGAGAAAAAGGCTTTGGGGTTTGCCTGATTTATTCAAGAGTCACAGACAGGCCACTCTGATCTTAATGGCCTGTTAGCTCGTGGATTTCTGGCTGCCTGCAGACTTTGGACAAACTTTAACTGTCATGCAAAATAGAGAATAGACACTTTTAGTGCCTGTACAATATACATATGAGCTGGTAGATTTGTCTTTACTGTAAAAAAAAAAAAACTGACACAAGCCTCACTAATAGCTTACAGATACCACAAACAGCTCTGCATTTTCTCTGCTTCTACAGAGAGGAAACAATCTGTTTCCCCAGAGCCTCACAAATACACATTACTCCAAACTAATCAGCCGTTTCACTTACTAATATCCCCACGGAGGAACAGCTCCTAAACTGATTCATGGAATTAATGGGATGCTGCTGTTTTAACTTGGTGATGTCTTTACAAAAAAGGGGAAGAGATGGAAACAGACGGAAATCAGTCAAGGAGAAAGAGGACCAGAGATCGATTTATCACCAACAATTACACCAATTTATTTTCAATTAGCGCCTCGTACCTGTCTATGTTTAGTTCGTTACCAGTGCTGGGAACAATCAGAGTGAAATTACATGGAGATACATTAATATACAAAAAAAAAAAAAAAAAAAAATGTGATTAAGCAAGAAAACATGCTTTAACTTCCTGTCCAGTGTGACAGTCTAGCTAGATTAAAATTAAGATGAGAAGCCGAGCTATAACTGAAGCCCAAATATATAAAACTTGGCAACAATCAAGACACAGCCTGCCTTACTTTTGGCAGTAAAGCCACTCTCTTTCCTCCTCTCCGAAGAGAAGCAGCACATCAACACGATCCGACACTTACAGTGCCAAGAATTCATAATAGAGGAAGGTTAAGAAGTATTTATGGTGGAGAGATCAGCAGCTCAACTTCAGCTGAGGTGGACAGGAATAATGCAGAGAAAACATCAGATCTTTGTAATATCATAAGTTTGGGGCGATTGATGTATATAGAAATGTATATCTACACTTGGATACTTACGTTAGTACACTTCTATGTACTTCCTCGTGCAGTGTCTCAATTCGAGTACAGCCGTTGTGCACTTTTACCACTTCGTCTTTGCCCATTTGCAACCATAGGAAGCACTGATGTTAACATTTGAGTGCCAAAATATAAACATACAAAAGTATTCAGACATCTGATCATTATACTAACAGTGACATTGTATTCAAATACTCGGCTCCAGCAGCTTCCTTGGCAGCCATTTTCACAGGGTTAGTGCTCCTCCTTCAACAATGGCGACCACCAAGGGTGAGAAATTAGCTAAATCTCTCTCAAGCCAAAACCCCACATTCACGTCGTGGTCATGATGCTGTTTTGATTGCTGTTGATTCTTCATGTGACTTCAAACCTCACCAGGAGCGTTTCAGAAAAGTTTTGCCCACTTTAACTTGGCTGTTTCTGTGATTGGAAGTTTGCACGGGGTGTTTTTATTTTGAAATTCGACTGGACTTCTCTACGCCGTTTCTGTGTCTGACTTCCTGTCAGCTCAAGCTGCTCTGTGCAGATCGACGCAGGCTGCTCGCGGCGTCCATCAAAAGTAGAACAGCCGCGTATTCTCACTTCTGAACCAGACCACGGCAACATTGACCAGACCTGCTGAGATAAGTTTCGATGGCTACGGCATCGTGTCGTGTCCGTGCCCAGTGGAATTTGGGGGACAGTCCCTCTCACGTAAAGCAGAAAGGAAAGGGGGTAATTTGGGGTTTTATATTTGCACAATTTCAATTTCTTGTTTTAGTTTTCGTCTTTTCGTTAGTTTACTACTGCTACTTTTGCTCTTGAATAATCCAGCTCCACTGGCCAGATATGTGTTTGATAGTTCCCCGTCTCAGCAGTTTACAGCACGCAAAGAAGTCACTAAAGTTTTTACTAACCCTAAAACACACTGCATGCGGATGACTCGGAAGGCTGCGGCGACCGGCAGCCCTCCGCAACACATACGCAGAGCTTCTATTTTTCCTGGGCGCCGAGCACGCCGCATAAATTCAGCACAGAGCAGATTGTGCAGGGGAAATCGGCTACAAAATACAATATAAAACCCCAGTTGATTTTCAAAATAAAATACTCTGTGTTCACCGCGGATCGAGTTTCATTACAGGAACATGTCATAATGGGCGGGGCCGACCTGAAGTCAACAGGTCAGAGGTTTTCAGGCGTCTTTTCACCCCGTCGACACCATGGATGAGGAGAAGTTGATTCTGGAGGTCCAAAATCAACCTATAATTTATGACACCTCACATCCTTTTTATAAGGACACCAACAAAAAAGATGCGTCATGGAATGCCATTGCAGGAGTCAAAGAGACTACAGCCATCAATATCGCGCGATTATGGGTGAATTCGCGAGATCTCGTGCGTTCGCGCAAGAACAAACAGATTATGTGTGAGTTGGCGGACGCCGAGCAGAGCCCTTGCTGAGCCGATCCGCATGCAGTGTATTTTCAGGGTAATTTTATCCTGAGGGAGATATTTCAACTCAAACCTCAACAAAAGTGGTGAATCGACCAACAACAGACGAACAGAGAGCTACGCTGAGCTTTAAAAACCTAAACAATCAAACGAGGCACAGCAGATGGAGATTAGTCTTCTGGCTAACTTTATAAAGTCCTGCGTGGCACTGACAAACCTGCAGTATGTTTCCAGGCTCCAACTAGACTGATGTTGTGAGTTAAAACAATCATTTCATTGTTCTTTCATCCGACACAGCTGCATCCAAATGTGCAGGTAAATCTCAAGTCTACACACACACACACACACACACACACACACACACACACAAACAAACTAGATAGACAGAACGACAGATATGCATCTGCTTAAAGTTAATTTTACTGTTTAGTGAAGTTTGCCATGTTAATTAAAAGGCAATTAAAAGGGGATCAGAGCAAATCAGCCGTGTAACACATCCATGGGGACTCCGGCATTTATATTAGTTTCCCTTCACTGCCGAGCTCGCTTCATACATCCATTTGAAGAGCTCAGCGTGAGAGAGAGGGAGACGAGGACACTAAAGCAGGGGTGGAAAAAGTGTGCTTAGCTGTTGTTTCAGATGGTATGATACAAGATATCCTGTAATCTTTGAGGAGAAACTCTCTCTCTCACACACACCATCAGTTCACACCAGCACAAAAACATCAAAACAAAGAGCTGTCCAAAGTGTGTGTGCATGTACCCACATATGAGTCATCCGTTTGAGTGTGTGTGTGTGAGAACAGTGTGAGGATCTAAGCTTGTATCCGTCAGGGATTCATATTGTGTTTGATCCTTGCTCTCTCAGAGGAAGCGGCGCGTGCGGAGGATAAAAACATGCGAGGAACGCCCGCTTTTTGATGGTCGACCTCAGCTGCCAAAGCGATTGATCAGATCTAAAGTATCAGTTCAGAGAGTCGGATCGGAACCGCAAAGCGCTATCTCAAACAGCAGCCTTGAGACCGTCCTTTGGAGTATGTCTTGTTGTGAAACTCCCTGCATGTTAAAAACAGCTAATTGGCTCTCACTGAAACTTTTTGTAGAAGCTATCAAACACATCAGCCGTGACTCTTCAGCCATATTTCCTCTGGGTTTTTAAAAACTCCAATTTAGCGTTGTCAAAGTAATTGCCGTTGTCGCAGATTGGAGATAACTACGCTCATTCTTCTGCTCGTACCTGCTTCAAACTTTCAGTAATTACAGCATCCGGTGTGAGCGGCGCTCCTCTCAAAAATACTTGGCTACTTCACGTCAAGCTGCTCAGATTCATTTGCAGTCAGAGCAGCAAAGCGACACAATCTCTGCTCCTGCAGCTGGCGCAGACTTGCTCGGGAAAATGGGAAGCGCTGATTCGATCCTCTCGCTAATTGTGAGTGTGGGTTTTAAATATTTTGCGAGACGCTGACAGAGATTGCCAAAGCAGCGTGGCCTCTGTGGCGCCATATGCTTTGTGGCTGTCCTGTCCCAGCCTCTGAGGTTGTCTAATTGGGGACATGTGCTTCTTTTCAGCACCGCTTCACACACACTTCACATTCATTACTCGGAGGATCAAGTGTAACAACAGCTCAAGATCTTTGTTGTGGCTTTTTGCGGGGTCATGTAGTTGCTACAGTTGGATGTGGTTAAATTATGGCAACAAAGAAAGACGCTCCATCTTTCTCTTCTTAGCTTCCTCTGTCAACATCTTTGTTTCTGCCATTATGTCTGCAGAGCACTGTTACAATGCTCATCCAGCTCCGGTTCTGGCACGGCACCAGCTCGGTGTCTGTATTTCAGCATTTTATTTCACAGCTCTCTCGTCAACAACTAAAAGTCAATCCTAGATTTACTCTTGTCTAGTCCCTTCTTGGTCTCTCATCTTCCTCCGTCAACTTCCCCTTTGGTTGTCCATAGAAGCTGCCTGCTCACCCAGCTCTGGTTCTGGCATGACACTGGCTCCTCTTCCTGTCTGCACTGGCCCATGACCCAGGCCGTTAAAACCTCGTCCTCTTCTTCCTGGTGGTCCAAAAACGCTTGTGGTACAAACACTAACACTCCTCCGGTGCTCTGAGCTCACAATTCAGGCAGCCCGGCTACCAAACTGGGCTAACATGAGCTAACAGCAGCTACAGCTGTCAGCAGTTTACTTCACTGTCCATCATGAACTCTGTAAATCACAGAGAGTTGAGGCGGAGCAGCCGGAGGACATCAGAGGGAAAACCAGAAAACATTTTCTCCATAAAATATGATCCAGTTTCACCAAAATCAGTGAAATAGTTGGTGGTGTGTGACTAAAGCGTTACGTACTTCTCCCGACCCGGAGCCCAAAGTTACATAGTGTGAGAACAGACGTACGAATGACAGAGACACCGTTCACCTGATCACAGGTCAGTGCAGATCAACAGGAGTTAACATCTGTTAGTTTATGAGAGAAAAGTTACATAATGCTGCTTTAAAAATGATAAATACGCTCCTGTCAGAGCTCTCGGGTTATAAAGAGGTGAAAACAGAAGTGGTGTATTAAGTTCTCTCTTTACCATTTATTTATTTATTTATTTATTTATTTATTTATTTATTTATTTATTTATAGGCAGCGTCATAAGGTGAGTTATTTCTTCCTAGAATGCTTCAGACTTGACATGTGGTTCTTGATATAGCCATCGTATGCTTAGATAGCAGAAGCGGTGTGTAACACAGAAACAGGAGAGAGGAACAAAGTTTGCTGGCTGCTGAGGCTGACAAATCAAGAGTCAGGTCGTGACACTTCTGTTTGCACCGAGTCAATGGATGGAAGATTACCCATGAGACTCTGGGACCGGGCCACGGCATGCAGACAGTGTCTGCGGATTTGACAAAGTGGGAAGCTCTCAGTCGGCTGCCCGCGGGGAGCAGGACGCCGCGACGGGCTGAATGCTGAGTGAGTTTCAGAGACTCAGTCACACCTCGACACTTCAAACACTGACAGCTGAACAGCTGCTCGTGTGTTAGTATCACATCACGCCGATGACTGCGTGCAACGCGCCGATTCAGTGCATTATTCCACCTACACAAAGCAAAACCACAGAGCTGACTGTGGCGGATTCAAAGGCTTTGTGCAAGTGATGTATGGGTCAACATTTAAGGTTTCTTTATGTTGGTTCTTATCTAATTTTCCTCTTTAACCTTCAATCCTCCAGCTGCTGCCTGCACACAATCAGCATGTATAAAGAGGCGTTATGGCTCCTTTTCATCACCACTGCATCACAACAAACGTGAAATCAGCACGTGCAACGCTCAGTTTACCTTCAGTCACCTGACATCAAGATTAGTACCTGCAAGGATATTAACCTCAAAGTGGGCGTAGTTAAAGTGTAAGAGAGAGCTTAGCATTAACATTGACTCTTTTCATATTATAAAGAAAACCAATCAGCTCTTTTAAAGCTCGTTAATTAACATTATATTATGTTTGTTTAATCTGTACACAAGCACAAAA
Source organism: Miichthys miiuy (assembly GCA_036365135.1). Classification (NCBI taxonomy): domain Eukaryota; kingdom Metazoa; phylum Chordata; class Actinopteri; family Sciaenidae; genus Miichthys; species Miichthys miiuy. The sequence continues at coordinate 22,945,075 of CM071613.1, forward strand.
TGATAATTAGTGGTGAGCACATACAGTCCAGTGTGTAGGATTTAGTGGTGTCTACTGTTCAGGTTGTAAATTGCAGCCAACTGAGCCAGCAAAAAAAAAAAAAAAAAAACCACAAGAGGAAGGAGGAGAAGTTCAGAACTTCATTGATGAGTCAACAGGGAAATTATTTTTTCACACAAGTTTCACATATACCATCGAAAATACTGATACCAATAATACCGCACGACAGCTTATAGACATGCAAATGTTGAGAGCTGGCAGTGGAAACCTCAAATGATTCTCATTTATACGAATAAATCGCCATGAAACACTTTGAGACCCTTAAAGTGTACTGAGGGGATGAAAGGCACCAAAGGGGAGCGACCAACTGTCTAAATTTGTTGGATCTGCATCAGCACACACGATGATGATGTACAGCATAGTTACGTACATGTGTTTGATGGTTTTCATTTAAATAAACGCAGAAGGTTGTGATTAAATGTTCCAACAGGACACACAATGTGTCCCACAGAAACTGGTTTTCATGACCCGTCAGCCGAACATTCAACAAATATAGTTAGAATCTGTCCACACTTTTGAGGCATCCTGCTAAACAGACAGAAAAAACAGAAACCACTGAGGCTGAAAACAAAAACTCTGAGAAACACTGAGAAAATGGCTTTATGGATTTCCCTTTTCTTTTGCCTGAAATCTGAAATTTTTGCTTCATGAGTAAATAGAAATTTTTGTTTATCCCTTATCCTCCTACATCCAAACATTGATCAACACACTCATGTCTGACGGTGCCTTTTCTGCCCGAAAGTAATGGAATGACTAATGAAACTGAATGAAATGATTCAGATCTTGCAGCTGTAGATGCCATCTCTCGGCCGAGAGGGAATTTATTCCCACCAATTCAGACGTTTGTGTGATTTCAGTGGGAAAAACTTTATTGTAAGATGAAGATAAAGTCCAAGATGTGTCCATATGACATCAGAAATATGAAGGAAATTCATACGCTGGATTGCACGTGCACAACTGTCGCCATGCAAAGACAATGCACCTCCCCAATGAAATGGAACAATCCTCCTGAACCAGCAGAAAATCTTTGCTGAGTGCAACTTTTTTTTTCCTGCATCGTATCTCCGAGTCTCATTTTAAAACGAATCTGTTCCCTGATAAAAAAAAAAAAACCCAGCAGCCCTCAGCATCTGATCTGCAGCACTTTTATGTTCATATCAAGCTGTCTTGATGTTCTGGAAGCCCCGTGGAGTTCTGAGTTGTGCTTAGTAAAAAAACAAAACAAAACAAAACAACAACCTTGGAGTAAAAGGAAGAAAATCATGATGGGTTTTTTTGAAGAAACACATTGTGTGTGTTCTGATGACAAACCTTATTTTAAAGCTGCACACACACACACACACACACACACACACACACACACACACACACACACACACACACACACAGCTGAACATTATCATTTATTTGGAGTTGTTTCTATCCACCTGACAAAAGTTGGCTGCGTTACATCCCAGAAAGGTCAACGGGTAAGGGACATGGTCGATGTACTGGGTCGATGTTGGTTGTCATTTATTATAAGTAGTCAAATAAACCGTGTATACGAACTAACAGACTAACAGCAAAAAAGTTACAAGTGAGACAAGTGAGGTGCGTGAATAAAGGACGAGGGCACAGTACAGTTGTCATGAACGGGGAAATTAGCTATAGAGACCAAAACTGTTTTTTTGTACCAGGCTGTAAACATGTTTATTTCTGCTGTTAAGTTGTGACATTTGAACATGGGGACTTATGGAGACTGACTCACTTCTGGAGCCAGCCTCAAGTGGACATTTGAGGAACTGCAGTTTTTGGTACTTCCATGCTGACTTCATAGGTAGATAGGAGGCGATCTTGAGGATGACAGGTCAAACTTTATGCTGATGAGTAGCTATGATGGGTTCAGCACAGCTCCCAGATAAAACCTCTGTACAGCTGTGGATTTTGCCCTCTTGGTTCTATGATTGCATACTCATAGGTTATGAGTAACCCTCTGAGTGTAGTCAACAGTGTTGGTAATAGTATGACAGCCCATCCTGTGCAGCGTATCTCTGTATCTAAGAAGGTCAAGGATGTGAACCAGAATGTGCTGACAGCTAACAAAGTACACCAATTAGTGATTATATACATGTTAGTACAGAGAAGCACTAGGGGAAGACATTAGTGCTGAGTGTGTGCAGATGTGTTTACCACAAAGCAAAAAAAGAAACCCATTAGATAAAGTGGAGGAGGAGGAGGAAGATGATGATGATGAGGGAGGTCGACTATGGCAGAGGGGAGGTGAAGTTTTCCTTTTAACAGCGAGGAGATTACAGTTTCCTCAGAGGGAGACGCTCCATTTATCCTACAGGATGATGAGCATCACACGGAGGAAAACTCTGAGGCTGTTTATCCTTCAGGCGCTCTGAGATGTCAATAAAAACTCAGAGAGAGAGCGAGAGAAAAAAAAGGTATTTTTCTTGATTTGCTGAAATCTGTCACTGTCCTGCAGAGTTCAAGGATCTGGAAAACAGTAATCCATCACTGCCGTGGCTCTCTGGACACTTGGTTCTGACCTTGAGCCATAAACAGCATTACTGATGTATTACAGCAACTGAGACTGAATAATTACACAGAAGAAGAGAGGACCTTTAGCTCAAGGCCCGGCTCGCTCATGTATGGCTATAAATATGGATAGAGAGAGGTGTGTGTGTGTGTGTGTGTGTGTGTGTGTGTGTGTGTGTGTGTGTGTGTGTGTGTGTGTGTGTGTGTGTGTGTGTGTGTTCTGAACTGCAAAACGTTGTTGTGTGCAGAGTGAAAAGCACCGTGTGGGTGGTGATTGTGATTGAGCTCGAACACCAACTCCGGTGGCTTCAGTCACTCTGCAGCCGCCCTCCTATGGCTGCAGATGTGACATGTAAAACACATCAGGAGTGACTCCAGTGTGACGGTGTTAAGATACAACAAGGAGCAAAGATGGTTTTGTGGTGTTGAAATCATGCTCGGGCGGAGGTGCTTCATCTGGATTTAGTCTTATGAACTTCATGTGTAGTTCTCATTTAGCATAAATGTGGAGGCGTGGTGCATCACCTGCAGGGGTGCAGGTGTGGAGAAGGTTCAGGAGAGCAGCGTCAGGGGAGGTGATTAACACACCTGTAACCAGTTGTCTAACACAGTAGCGTGCTGGAGCTGGGGAGAGCTGAGAACGGACACAGACGCCCGACAAGACGGCAGCGAGAGCGTGGCAGTCGGCAAGCAAGTTGGAATTTGGGGAGTGAGCGAGCAAGAAGCCGGACAAGAGTAAATCTGGGACTCGAGTCGATGGAGAGAGCTTCGTGAAATTAAATAAAATAACCTGGCAAAGAACTGTAATCAATTTGTTTGATCAGCAACCCTGTCAGAGAGTGGAGAGTTAAAAATGAATTATAAATTGGATGAAATGAACTAACATGTTGCCGTCTACATGTGATAACAGGTTTTCATTTTCCTCAAACAGCAGATCAATACGTTGTTATCACTCCTTTGTTTTGTGACAACCTGATATACAATATGATGCCAGTCAAGAGAGCAGAGATGTCTTACATCAGCATTTCACTGTCGCAGACAAATTTCCAATGTTGGTTTAAAAATGACCCTGTAAGATCTTCAGTCTTTACAAAATCTTAACAGACTTGACACTCCGTCGTCTTTACGTGAGACTGTCAGAGAAAAAAACCTTTTCTCATGGGACCGGTTCAGTTCACACTGAGTGATATGATCAGGGAGAAGCTGTGTGGGTTTGATGCTGGGCTGAGATGGTTGCTTTGGTTGGTAGTGGGAAGGAGAAGGGTCAAACTGCAATGACTAAATGTAAACATGAATAAAAATCCAAGACACACTGTTTTGTGAAACAATTCAAAGTTCTAAGAAATAAAGTTGGTTTAAAATGGCTTCATGAGAGCAAAGCCATGTCAGGTAAGGCAGCGAGCCTGTGAAAGCAGAGTCATGCTGTGAGCGAGGTTTATTTCTAGGCTTCAAGAAGGTGATGGCAATCAGGTGCGTCAGTTGAGGCAGGTGAGGTGAGTGCCGCCCTGATTGAGGAGCTTAGCTCAGTTGGGTTAGGACACTTCTTGACTATTTAATTCAGCTTTTTATTCTGATATTACGGCAATAAAGTTCAATGAATCTGTTTGTTTCTCCAGAGCAGCTTATGAGTCCTCTTCAACTTCAGAGTCTGTGTTATTATTGCAATTATAGATCAACCTTCTTCATCATCATTCACAGTATTATCTCAGTTTTGGAGTTATGAGCATCAAGTGTTGTGAGTGAAACTGCATTAATCTCAAATATTCCCAGCAGACGAGCAGCAGTTAATCCGCAGAGGATAGTCGTTCTTTTTTTTAAATTAACCCCCAAATAAAAGCTCTCATTTTAAAATCATGTCCCAACAATCAGCTTCTGAACGCAGTTTAAATTTTGACCTGTGCCAGTTTCTGGTGAGAAAAGAAGCCGACGCTGGTCTGGTAGATGCAGACAGGCCGCCGTGAAACGTCCACAGGTGTTGAAAGTGAAAGCCTCTGCAAGTTTTACACCTGTGCCAACTGCAGACAACGTCTACAGCTGTACGGCTGCACCATATTTCTGTTTTTTCTAACTTACAGTATCCACTGTTATCTGCTGAACACTGAGAAAAATGGAGGTAATCATCATATTTTTGTCATGTTAAGTTTGGACACATCGTAGATTAATACTGAAGACAACAGGTGTGCCTTGTTAATTAAGACAATTAGCAGAATTTATGGCCTTTTTAATGCACTTCAGACCATCAGTTGACTACTGTAGTAATCCATATTATGGCAATTTCAAGAACTCTGAATGTATCTTCAAGTGCAGTCGTAAAAACCATCAAACACTAAAATGAGGGTCCACCCCAAGCAAAGGAAGGCCAACAGTTACCTCTGCTTAGTTCATTACAGTTAGCAGCCTCAGAAATCATCAGTATGATATGATTTCTCCCACTGCTGCTGTGTGGCAATCACACCAAAACAAAGATGAATGGAAAGAGGAGGACAGTCGGCTGTCCTCTCTGGTGTGTTGTAGCTGTAAACGACCACAGTGTCTCTCGCTTTGAATAAAGTTGCATGAAAAACAAAACCTCCAGTGATGACAGCTAAAACTGTACATAGGAGCAACTGTTCCTGTGGTTCTGGTGTCGTGTGGCGAGTCGCTCTGTGTCTTTCCGAAGCTGACATCCACAGCAGAGTTTCGCTTGAGCGGTCCAACCTTCGGCCTTCGTGCCGCTGACCCCTGACGACTGCCCTGTCAGCGCCGCACACGCTGTCAGCAAAGCTTTTTAACAGCGCTGGCCAGCTGACAGCAGGTTCTTGACTGTGTCACAGCCAGCAGCAGCAGCACGCAGCTGAGAAGTCTTTTAACATCAATAAATGTCACATTCATATTCTGGATGCATTTCCCTCCATGATTATGATGGATGCACAGGCGATACAGAGCCAGAGGTCTGCGCTGTCGTTTATAATCAGATGGCTTTTGGAGCTGCTTCTGTTTGTGGTGCCGCAGTCCCAGAGGATCTCTAATCAGACTGTTAATTATCCGGACCACGCAGTGTTTGTTGAAGAACGTCACAACAGCCATCGTCTTCTTTTCTGTTCATCACTTCTATATTAAACGCTCAGTTTCTGTTTACTTTTGAAGCTGCATCGACTGAGCAGAATGTAAAATCCAGGCGAGCTTTGATAGAAGGTCGTGTAACGCATACACTGTAAAATATATTGTTGTACTTTTACAGTAAATTACTGCAAAAATGCAAAATAAAAATAAACAAATGTAATCTGTGAATGTATAAAAATGTATAAACAAGTAGTAAACAAAACAGTAAATTCAAAGCAATATATAGTAATTATTTTACAGTATTATAGATGACAATCACAGCAATGTACTGTGTTTTTACAGTAACCTAACCACAACTATTACTATAAAACAGAGAAACACTGTTATTTCACAGTTTCATTCAATAATAAGGTATATATTTAATTACATATAATTATATAATGTTTTGTCATTAATGATACTTAAATACTTGATGTTGATCATGGTTGACATACACATAATGTCCGTAATTTTCTAGAGTTTTGTATACAATTTAAAAAAAAAACAGAAAACTACTGTAAAATGTAAATATTTTCATTTATGTACATTTTTTTAACAGCAATACATGCAGTAATTATTTTACTGTAATATACTTGAAAATCACAGTATTGTACTGCCTTTCTAGAATAACTAGACACAATATTACTATAGAAAAAATACGGTATTTGACTGTAAAATTACAAAATAAATGTATCCATATATTTTCTGTTTTCTTAATACTGTTAAAGTAAATTATGGTGCTGTATCCTAATCACAGTAATTACTTGTAATTTACCATTTTTACCATGTTATTACGGCAACTCGGCAGCCAGTAAATTCCTGTAAATTTGCACACTAAGCACTACATTAAAATTCTGTAATTTTACATAGAAACTTTTAATTTTTCTTATTTTTTCTTTTTTTTTTGCAGTCACTTCAGAAAGTCGCTTCATTTTGAACTCATGGCAGCTGCTCTTATATTCCACATAATTACCCATCATGCATTGCAAAAGTGTCATTACAGTAGTTTATTTTGAAAACATGTCCACAAACCTTCAAGTCAAGTATGAAAGTCACTTCTCAGGTGCCTTAGAACAAAATTAGAGTTTTATGCCGTGCTATGCAGACCTGAAACTTCCACCAAAGTCACACACAGCCTGATTCATTCAGCCTGAGCTCCCATCAAGCTTTAGTTAACCAACCATCGCACACAAACAACTTTAAACCTTTAAACAATCGTAACAACACAAACAGAACATAAGAACATAAACAGAACTGTCTCACATCACGGCAGCGCCTGTTTGTTTTATTATAAAGTTGCCTTCTGGTTCATTGTGCTTTACCAGTTTTACTCTTCACATGAGTAACCAATAAACACACACACATACTGTATAGTTTGGTGGTGGTGCAGATGGCTTGTGATCAAGACGTCATGGTAAACTTTAAAGGACCAGTGTCTAGGATTAATGGCACCTTGTGGTAACCTTGCATTTCTTATCACCTTGCAGTGATAAGAAATGATCAAAAATTAGCGAGTCGACCACGACCGCTAACAGCCAAGCAACAAGAAAGTGCAATAATATTGTATGTATGTAATATTACTGACTAGTCCAACAGCAGTCAGCCCAGCTCGGCGTCTGTCTTTCAGCCTTTTATTTCACCAAGCTCTCACCAACCACTAAAATTCAGTCCCAGATTTACTCCTTCTTGCGCCTTCTTGCTCGCTCCTCCGTCAACGTCCTCTTCGGTCTTTTCTCCTCCGTCATAATGTCTGCAGAGGCTGCTAAACCCAGTTACATTGCTTGCTGGCCCAGCTCCCGGTTCTGGCACGACAGCGGTATCTCTCCTCCAAGCCTCCTCTTCTTCTTCCTGGGGTACAAAACAGCTGTAGTACAAACACTAACGCTCACCTGGTGCTCTGAGCTAACATTAGCTAACAGCAGCTACAGTTTACTTCACTGTCCATCAGGAAACTCTGTAAATCACAGAGAGTTGAGGCGGAGCAGCCGGAGGACATCAGAGGGAAAACCAGAAAACATTTTCTCCATAAAATATGATCCAGTTTCACCAAAATCAGTGAAATAGTTGGTGGTGTGTGACTTAGTGCCGTAAAGAGAACAGACGTTATTTTATGGTCAAAAAAGTTACACGTTGTTGCTTTAAACCGGAACATAACTCCTCATAATGACGAGAGTTTCTCATAACAAATGAAGCTCACATTTCTGGTGTCGGTTTTCCTCTTCTAATCTCTTTTTAATAGTCACATTCATGGCTGCACATTGTCACACAATCCAGGTTTTGTTGGAACAACATGATACTCATAAAATTGTCTTAACTGAGGTGATGATCTCAGCTCATAATCTGAGTTTAATTCCCCTTTTGGCGCCTCAGCATTTATCATTACAACACATGCTCTTGTCGTTCTCCCTAATGAGGTGTTATTGGAGCGTAGATGCATCCCGATCTTTAAATACCTGATGACACCCGCCCAGACATGTGGATCATCATCATCACGTAGTCCTGTAGATGTGTGTGTGTGTGTGTGTGTGTGTGTGAAGAGGGCGGACAGCAGGCTGCAGTGGGAGGCTCCATTACATCTCAAAGGTTCTGCGTCCGTGTGTTATCGCTTCAGCTCGGAGAGGTGAGGTGGGCCTGTGACATGAATAATTAGCCTGACATCTCCAGCACCTGACTGCTTCACAGAGCAGCAGACGGTGAAGTTGTCTCCTCTCTGCAGACACATGCATATTAATACACATCAGAAATGTCACATGGTGAAAAAAAAGACACATGTTTATTTCTGCTGTGAAGTTGGACATTTGAACATGGGGACTTACGGAGACTGACTCACTTCTGGAGCCAGCCTCAAGTGGACGTTTGAGGAACTGCAGTTTTTGACACTTCTGCATTGGCTACATTCCTAAACTGCTCGAAATCCTCACATGATTTTTAGCGTGGGCTGCTTTAGTTGGAATGAAGGCCACAATAAAACCAGTAACTCTCCGTGTCAATAACTATTCAGAACTCCGTCGAGAGCTGGAGGCAGGAAAGGCACAGAAAGAAAGAAAGAAATCAATTCTGAATAAATGTAAAAATAATATATGAGCTAAGCTTTGCTTCGAGCAGGAACGTAACCAAAGAGAGTCGTGATGATAAAACGTGAAGACTCTGAGAAGATGACGAATGTTCAGTGTGAACGGATACATTTTGCTTTCCCACAGTAGGTTGAAGAAAACATGAGACACGTTATCCATGTTGGAAAATGTATTTAAATCACCTCAAACCAAACAAAGCTGTTCTAACGTTCATTCCAGCAACTCCATGAAAAACACATTTAATCATTTCGATCAGACGGAGAGGACAGGCTGATATAAAGTCATCATTTTTAAGATTTACATCATTAAATATTTACAATTGTTTGACTGGCGGTATTGACATATTATAAATTCAACACTTTGTTCTTGTGCATCTTTATACAGTCTTTACAAAAATACAACCACAGACGCAAAAAAAAAAAAAAACCAAAGACGACAGAACGAGAGCGTGTCACTCCGTCTCGAGCCGCTCAGGCTCAGTTTGTACCATAAAGCACTAAGGCTTGACAAGGCATCTCTTGTCTCTGTTCGTCTCCTCGGCTCCGACGCCGCCAGGTCGGAACCTCCGCCCTAAATAAAATACTCCTTCTGGTTCTCGCTCGGGCCGTTGCGCGAGCTGCTGAATGCCAGCTCCGGGCTGTCTTCAGTTTTTACTGTTTTTACTTCCTGGCTCTGACACCTCCCTTTCCTCCTGTAGAAGACTCGGGCCATTATGGCTAATGTGGACACGGTCACAAAGATCACCACCGCTATCACGCCTGTAAAGAAGAGAAATGGCAAAAGTTACAGCGGCTCAGCGGCGGGAATGTGGGCCTTAAATACTCACATTTTAGACCTCGGTTTGGGACTTTAAAGAGGACTTAGATTTATCGCTACAAAAGTAGAGAAGGACTTCTCAGCTATAAAAATCTATAAATGCAGCCCAAACTAGATATAAATATGAAACACTAAAGAAGTGATTGCATAAGGTTTTACCCCTTCAAGCCTGTGTGGGTCTGTGTGCACAGGTGTGAAAGGTCTGGCGAGTTTCCTGGGGAGTGCAAGTCCTGTCGATGCTAGAGGTCTTCTTGAGGTCTACACTCCTCCAGGACATTAACATTTGGCTGTAGTTTATTTCGGGATTTCTGTCTTCTCACTCAGACTGCAACATTTCTGTGTTTTGCTGCATTCAACTAGAAACTCACGACTTAATCGAGCAAAACTGTTGAGATTCCCAACATATCAAGATAAAGCTCATATCAGTTGGTGTGCACAGGAACAGAAGTTAAGCGCGGCAGAAGATCAATGTAACAACTGCTGTTATTGATAATGTTGTGGTGATAAAAGCTCATAAAGCTGTATACTTATTATAAAATAAGTAAAATACATATTGGGCGTCTTTGCAAAGTGCTCGCCCACAGACGGCAAAAGCAATATGAGTGTATAGGTGTAAAAAGACTGCTGGTAGGAGCAAGTTTTAACCGCTATCTTAATATATTGATTGATGATAATGGCAGTGTGACGCTGCTGCAATACCTCCAATTAGAGCTGAGTCACTCCTGATGGCGTTCACTACAGGCTGACCTGTTTCCACTGATCCAGACTGACCTGCAGCACAGACAGACATATGCAGAGGAAGGATCAGAAAAAAAAATAATAGAGAGCGATGAGAAATAAAAAAGAAACTCTCGTCCCTGACCCGAATGAATTGCCTCGTCTAGTGGCCGTTAACTCAGTGCAATTACATTAGTCGAGGTCCCATTGTAAAGTCTGAGCGGTAGCACCCACACAGAAAGCTGAACAGTACCGCCTCAATAATTTTCATTAATTGAGGAAGTGGGTGCTCTAACTGTACTCATACAACCTCCATCCAGCCTGCCTACAGTTCAGCATTTAACAACATAATTCCCTCCAGGCTCCTCACAAAGCTCACACATCTGGGATTAAGCGGTGAGATACACCTCATCCACCCACAGCATCAAGATCGGAGCACCCGTGGGCTGTGTTTTGAGTCCCTATCACTCCTTTTCAGTGTCGTAGTCACCTAAACTGAGTCATGACCAAGGCCAGAGTGCATTGAGACTAAAGTAAGACCAAGATTTTGAGGTTTGAGACCAAGTCATGACCAAGAACAAAGCAGAGCAAGACCAAGACAGTATGCAGCCTACTTAGGTAGCTAATATGTACATTTTCCAAATGTCTTTGGGTGAGTCCTCTTTGTCCAAGACTGAGATAAGACCAAGTAAGACAAGACTGAGACCATCAAAAGTAGTCTTGTGTAACCACTTTTGACTCCCAACACCATTGTCAAGTTTGCTGATGACACAGCTGTGTGGGACCAGACCACTGAAAGGAAGGAAGGAAGTAGAGAACCTGACTCGCTGGTGCCAAACAACCTCCACCTTAAAGTCAGCAAGACCGAGGAGGTGATAACGGCTCCTCGCTGGAGACACCAGACAGCTTCAAGTACCTGACCTGGATGTTGCATACTGACTGCGGTGAGGAAGGCAAAGCAGAGACTGTTTCACCTCAGACGCTTGAGGAATTTTCAGATATCCCTTCAAATATTGAGGAATTTCTACTCATGTGGTTAGATTATCTTTATCATGATTTCTGTGTTTGTTGTTCATTCATCCTCTGTTTTCTTTTGGTTTAAAAGTGAGTGTGGGTAATTTTCCACAAGAAAAAATGTTCAGAAACAAAGAGAGAACTCTTGAGAGAACGCTGAGTCAAGCTGAGTCTGAGAAAACTTTATCTTACTTGTGTCAACACTACTATCAACATGACGTCCTCGCCTTTTGTGTAAGTAAAAATATGATGATACTGCAGCTATTGTGTGATAATATTTCCATTGTTTAAGAGAACAAAACAAGTTTCAAGTCACTGGGTCGGTATTTCCCAAAGCAGCAATTCACGATATTACTCACAACTTCCAACTGACTGGAGCACGTATGGACTAGAAACAATGACACAAGTCAAGTCTTTTCAACAACCAGACACAGCATGGGCTATGTCCTGTTCAGTGACAACATTTAACATTTTAGAGGACCCAGTGCATGGTTCAGTTTGTTGGAACTAACTGAATGAAAGTGTCAGATAAAGTACCGCTTCCTTCGAGTCTTACTCTGATTTGGAAGAGTCCTAAAGTAAGAGTTGATGGAGCCAAAGGTGGTGACAACGCCAATAACAAGAAGGACAAAAGCTTCCTCTGACCTGATAGGTGGTGTGTGGTTTCTGCTGCGTAGGGATTGGCTGAAGTGGAGCCACAAATGGACTGGATCAGTGGGCGATCGATGACAGGGCTGGTGCCGGGTGAAGCAGAGCAGCCTTAAGAGGGCTGACGGAGTTAAAGAGGACAGCCGACAGACATCCTGTGAAACCAGAGAGGCAACCCGAGACAACTCTGGGTCCAACTCACCAGAGTCTGAAAATAGAGAGAGAGAGAGAGAGCATGATGATTTTAAGTATGTTCAATAAATCAATAGATGTTGCCTGGATGAACATGTATCGCTGTGTAAAGAGGTCAAGATACTGTCATCGGTAAAGACCTGTGCACCACCTCTCCTCGCCTGCTGCTTCAGTTGTTTATTGACACACTAATCAGCGGTCAGCGGATGAACAACACAGCGACAGAAAACGGCCAAATGAAAAGTTGACTTTCAAAGCAGGTGGGAGGCTACTGACAAGGTACACAGGCTCACCCCGGCCCATGACGTAGTCCCAGTCTTCAGTTATGGGCCACTGGGTGATTTGAGTTTTACTTACTTTACAACTTATTATAGTCTAATTATTTTAGGAATTATAGATGACATATATTTTGAATTTAAATTTAAAATAAGTCTGACATATTCCTCCAAAGTATACGAGTTGATTTAAAACCCATATATCAATGCTGAATCAAATTATGTTGATAAGGACAAGTGTTACTTTTTATAGTGGGTTCACAGTGGCAGTGCACCTGGGTCTGGGAAGTCCCACAGCCTCTCGTCTTATTAACAACCTATTTCTTAGTCTGTCTCTGAAGGCGCTGCTCAAAAAGAACATAACTAGGTCATGACAAAGTAAATTACAGCGGTGCTATGTCTCTGTTAGATGTCGGATCTGCTTAGCGGGCACAACAAGTAGAAAGAAAATAAGAGTGGAGGTATTTTGGTGGAACGGGCTTTCATACTGAGAAAGTTAGACCCCGTGGTTTAGCCCAAAATAATCAGTTTTTCTCCTTCAAATATTTTATCAGAGTAGCCAGATGTGTATTTTGTCTAGTCAGAGAGAATCAGAAGGTGAGACTAGGCGAGATAAACCCACTATATATGTAAGTATGAAAGCCCTGCATACTGTACTTACACTGCAATGCATTCAATAACCAAGCGGTACCAGATTATCGGTGCAAAGAAGATGCAATATGTATGAGGTGGCATCATCAAAGCACCCATAACCCCACAAGAGAATATCCTCTGAGGTGTTACATTAATGCGTCTAGAAATATGAGTGCCCTGCCTGCAAAAGTTTGAAAAGTTGTTGTGTACACAAGCACAGGAGCAAACAAGAAGAAAGAAAAAGCCTTCGTGCTGGCCTGGGTTGCAGAATTACCAGCGGGGGAATTATCAACCCATTTTGGATGCATCATTTACCAACAGATTGTCTGACAAACAGTACAGTACATGCTGTACATAATGAGCACCGGCCTCAAAATTCCTCTGAGTTCGGCACAACTGGCATAACGGTGTCATATCCAGCACAATGTTAAGGCAATAAAGGCAGCCTGTTGCCTCTACTTTAAACAAATGCACTTTTATTAAATTACGCATGAAATCCTGCATTATCTGCTAAGCAGTAGCTCTGTTTTTTGTTTGTGAAATATTATTTTAAAGCCACAAAGAACCATAAAATTCGGCCTAACTGAAATACAGTACACCAGGTAGAGTATTACAAAGTGAAAAGGAAGAGAGGAACCACACCGGAGGACAACCTAAAGCCAATTTCATGGAAGTCAGATGAACAACCATACTATAAACAACATCTTCAAATTATCGTGACCATTCTTTCAGTCACACTAGCAGCATCCCTCCGTAGATGATCAGCGAGTCGGTTGGTCCCCGACTTAAATATCTCAACAACTATTGAAGAGAATGCCATGAAGTTTTCTACAGATATCTAAGGTGCCTGGAGGAAGAATAATACTGACTCTGAAGATCCCCGGACTTTTCCTTGAGCGCCACTATGAGGTTGTGGTTTTGTGTCAACAACTGTTGGACGAGTATCCATGATATTTGCCATGTCCCCTTCACAATAAATTGTAAGAACTTTGGGGGACCCATTAGCACCTCCATGAGGTTGACATTGGTCAACTGATGGATGAGCTGCCATGAAATCTTCCACGTTCCTGTCAGGATAAATTGAAATAACTTGTGATTGATAACTGGTGATCACCTGATTTTCTTTTTTGAGGTTTTGAACATTTATTTCTGATAGTAGCAGCTGAAGAGTGACAGGAGAGTGAGGAATCGAACCCTGAGGCGCTGCAGCAAGGACTGAGCCTTTGCACATGGGGTGCACGGTCTACCAGGTGAGCCATCCCCTGATTTTTCAGGCCTTACTACACTGATTTCAGATTTGTTGACCACAACCCTCAGTGCAGATACCTGTAGTGTGCACAGACCAAAACAGAACATAACGAACGGTATATTCCAAGAATATAAGAACTGACAATTTACCACTGCCGGGTTGAAATTCAGTAACAGTAACAGAAAAAGCCAGAGCAGGAGACTAGCCACAGGGCGGCTGTGGCTCAGGAGGTAGAGCCAGAGCAGGTCATCCACTAATCAGAAGATGGTCGATCCTCGGCTCCTCCAGTCTGCATGTCAAAGTGTCCTTGGGCAAGATACTGAACCCCAAATTGCTCCCGAAGGCTGTGCCATAGGTGTGCGAATGTGATTAGCTCTTTTCTGATGAGCAGTTGACAGCTTGCATGGCAGCTAAAGCTGTCAGTGTATGAGTGTAGCCAAGAACTAGCAACCTGAATAATGTCCCATGTTAGTGCTGCGACTGCCAGGCATTTCTATTTTCTCTCTGTTTGTTCTTTACCTGCTTAATCCTCTTAGACAAGAATTGTTCTGGGAGGCGTGATGAAAGTTTCCAGTACTTCATTGTTAGGTAAAGCATAACATCTCTGAAATTAGTCTGTCTGAGTGCTCTGCAGTCTAAAAGGCCTTATGTTGGGCTTTTGTAGCCACCTCACTCACCGTGCACTCTGCCAAGAATGAGCGACCTGATTGCATTGAATTCCACATCAGATGTCAGATTGAAGTCCTCTTTGCTGTTCTCGTCAATCTGAAAGAAAATGAAAGGTTTCACTACAAAATTGGCTTCTGAAAAAAAGACCTCGACATCAAGGTAAATACTTTAACCCTCTGGGGTCTTCTATTGCAAAAGCAATTGATTAAAGCATTTAACTGATTACACAAGTTAAATGTTTTGAAAGACGATACAACAACCACCTGCACTGAGACAACATCTGCCAGTCTGCTGATGGTTACAGCGTGTAGCTGTCCATTGGCGAGGTTCATCACTTTGCTCCTAAGGATCTCACCATCTTTGCTGCTGTCCAGTCTGTATCTCACCTCCAGCTTGTCTGCACACAAACACACACACACAAATCAACAAAACGTCAAAGGAGGGACAGCTGTCGCTTCAACACCAGCAAGATGAAGGAGATGGTGATTCACTTCAGGAGGAAGATGCCTCAGACTACACCGATAAACATCCAGGGATTGGATATCAAGATGGCAGGAGCATACAACCTATACCTGAGGACTGGTCAGACAACACAGTTGCCTTCATTCCAACAGCTGTCAGACTCTTGAACACCAGCATGACTTCATGACTTTCTTCTATATATTTCTTCTTTGTGAGTAATTTCTTATCAACTTTGTGTATATGAGCTGTTGTGACAACAGCTGTAACAAATGAACAAAACATCATTTATGCTTCTTAATTTATACACTCAGTTTGATATATTCAACATTTTAACATCTAAAAGAAACATTTCAGCTTCATAAATTGCTAAAAAGCCACCCGGTTACTTGAGTAAGTTTCCTTCAAATATTTTCTTTGTAGAATCTCTCCTCCTGCCCGTCGTCTACTTTCATAGAAATCTATTTTAGAGAGCATTAATATGTATCATAAGAGATCTGGATGTTCCAGTGGAAACAGCAGCTGAATAATAAGAAGAAAAAGAATTCAATATTGTGCCGAGTGCTGCCAATAACGGTGTATAGAATCAAATTAATTTATATGGTTTTCACGTCACTTAAAATGGATAATTTCATTCCATTCACATGAACACCATGTAATGACTGCAGGCTGTGTGGATGATAAGACACAGCTGGAGAGCGTATTTTTCTATTTTACAGTGCAAATGCATAATAAGTGCATATTAAAGCTCTGAAAATTCATATGACCGTATCTTGGATGATAATTGTGTGAATGCATATATTCATAGAGAGGCCACGGTGTGATATGACTATCATAAGAGAGAAAGAGTGAGGGCAGAAGGTAGACTAAGAGAAAAAGTTTTCCCAAGTTTTCCAATCATGCATTATTCACATTTTCTGGCTCGATTGTCACACTTAGCACTTTGCTTTTGTAACATACTTATTAGAGGAGAAGAGAGGCTTTCCTGCAGTGTGTTCACACTGTAATGACCACCATTAACAAGTCACAGGAGGTGAGTATACCTCTGACGCTGAAATTGTCAGCAAGCTTGTAGGTGGTTTAAAAGCTGGAGATGGCTGCAGGTTTTCTTCTCAAAGTTCTTCGCAGTTCTTACATGTTGTTTTCCCCTTAAAGCCTTTATAGCAATTCAGGTCCACAGTCCGACAGTTCACTCTGATGCTGTCAAGTTACAGTAGCTATATGGTCCTTATATACAGTATACTTCCGCTATGTCACATCATTAGCTAATTTAAAGGTCTCCGATATGCTGATGATATTCAACTGTATGTGTCTAACTAAGTTGTCTATCTGCCATTAAGGACTGGATGGCAAACAATTGTTTACAGTTAAACAGAGAATAAACTGAGGTCCTCATCACTGCATCCATAGCTCCAAAGGTTGTTCAGTGCATTGGATCTCTTTCTCCAGCAGTGAAATCTTCTCTTAGAAATCTCACTTTGAACAACGTGTGAAATCACTCGAAGGTTGTTGTTTCTTCCACCTGAGAAACATTGCCAAACTTAGAGCTGTTATATATATACAACCTGAACTACAAATGACTCTTTTATATCATCCTCAGCCTTGATTACTGTAACTCACTTTTTCACCCTGCCTCAGCAAGTTGCACACTGCTGCAATACTGTTGACCAGGTCCGGAAGAACAACTCACATCACACCCATCTTATCTGCTTTACATTGGCTTCTCGTCAAGTTAGGATTCATTTAAAGGTTCTTCTTTTCACATATAGAGCCATTCTCCATCCTCACATCACAAGTAGGTCACTTAGATCTTCCGACCAGAGCTTACTCGTAGTATATGATTGAAAACTAAAGATGATTTTGCCTTTAAAGCGGTGGCTCCGACACTGTGGGACGTTCTTCTTGTAGACTTACGTTCTGTGGTGTCTGTTGAAGCCTTTATATTAAAATATATGTATTTCTATTGTATTTTATTTATATTTTGAAGCACCTTGCTCTGTGAAAAGACTTATACTTAATAAACGTATTATTAGTTAGATATGTGTTAGTTTTGGTGTATTTGTGACAATAATGTGGAATCCTTTAAATTTATGAAAGAAAATACCAAATCAGTGTAGCGTTGCACACTTTGTCTGTGTAAAAGTGTTCAAGGTCTACACTTGTACACAGGTGCAGTTACAGCTTCTTTTATTGCCAACAACACAGCAGAACATCCACCAAGCTGCTCCCAGTATTATCACCACAACAAACCTGTTCCCAGATTTTGATGAGGTGCTTCAGTTTTAATTCAGCTACCTGCTGACTACTTGATCACCATCATCACCATCATCATCATCATCATCACTGTAACTCTAATGACCTGTTGGCCCTCAGATTCCTCCAGCCTGGGTTATTAAAGCAGCCTTTTCACAGTCTGTTTACGGCTGATGTAGGTGGAATCCCTCCTATAATAGGTTTATCAGCTGTCTTTGTCCTTTCCAGTTCAAACGACCTCACTTGCAGCTCTTCTGGCTGAACTCACAGCAGGTTGAACAGTGAAGTGAATGGGGAGGAGAGCAGGATGAAAGGAATACTAATGTGAAGAAGAAGAGGAGGGAGGCAATAGAGGTAAGAGGATCTGAGTGCTCACCATGCTTGTTGAGCAGCACAGCCAGGTACTCTCGGTGGTAGGAGCTGACGTAGAGGAGCAGAGCTGGACTCTGGCTGGTCCTGAAGCTCAGGGAGACATTTTCTGCCCTCAGGGTTACGTCAGAGTAGATGGAGGAAGGAAGGACACTGCTGCTCTTGTCCTCCTCCTTGGCACCGCCTCCTTGAAGATGTAGCTGACGGATGTTCCCGATTTGAAGCTGGCTGAAACCTCTGCAAAGGGGGAGACATGACGTTCAAATGTTTAATTATAATTTGTAGCCGTGTGGTTTGTTTGGTTTGGAGCAGCGGGTTGGCAGTATTGCAGACGAGGACAATTTTCCAGCCCATCTATGTTCCAACCCTCACCTATGGTCATCAGCTTTGCGTAGTGACTGAAAGAATGAGATCGCGGATATAAGGAGCCGAAACAAGCTTCCTCTACAGGGTGTTTGGGCTCAGCCTTAGAGATAGGGTGAAGAGCTTGGATATCTGGAGGGAGCTTGCAGTCAACTAGCTGAGGTGGTTCAGGCCTCTGATTATGATGCCCCTCGCACACCTTCATTTGGAGGTGTTCCAGGCACGTCCAACTGGTAGAAGACCCCGGGGCAGACCCAGAACCTGCTGGAGGGACTACATAGCCTATCTAGCCTGGAAACGCCTCGAAGGACGTCCGGAACGTCCTGCTAAACCTGCTGCCGCCGCAACATGACCCCTTATAAGTGGAAGAAAATGGATAGATGGATATCTTATTTGGTAAGTAGAAATAACTTAGTATGCTGTGCATACACTCACTTAACAACTATCACTATCAATTCACTACACTACACTTGGGGACAATATGACTATGTCTTTACAATGCGTCTAAGTAACAACTCATCTTGCAGTGATTCATATACTGTATGTACCGCCTCAGCAGCACTGACAACATCTAATTAGTGAGCTCAAGAAAAAGCAGCCAGAGAAAAACCTCAAGGCAGATGAAAAGCACAATACAAAATGTAACTGCTAATTATATAACATTTGTGTCTGAGACTTGTGATTTCCGTCGCAGATATACCTGTGAAGCTCCGACAAGACAACACAGCTGGCCGTGTTAATTACAGAATACATATGAGGCTGTGTTATTGTGCTGAAGTGATGACTCAATGTTCCTGTGATAAGTAGGTGTAAGTTCAGGTGTGTAGTCTTTATTCGATGCATTAGACGCGAACACGCTGACAGCATGTCTCCATCAGGATATTCACCCAGAGTTTGTTTACAGACAATAAGATGAGAAACATTTCTTGGAAATTTTGAGTCAAAAATCTGCACACAGCTCTTTGTATCCTAGAATCAAACGGCTGTAACTTTTCTACCAAAAACTAACGTCTGTTAAATCTGTCCTGTAGGAGTGGAGCCAGTGTCGTGCCAGAACCAGAGCTGGGTAAGCGGGCTATGTAACCAGGCTCAGCAGCCTTTATGGACATAATGACAGAGTAGAAGAGATCGAAGAGGACGTTGACGGAGGAAGCTAAGAAGAGAAAAGGAGAGAGTGAGCGAGCAAGAAGCCGACAGACAAGAGTAAATCTGGGACTGACTTTTAGTCGCTGGCGAGAACTTGGTTAAACACAAGACAGACGCTACATCTTGTGTTGTTGACCTTGCACAGAAAACAAGATCATGCAAACCACATCAACTTTTCTACAGGATCCAGATGATTAGCAGCTGTGTATAAGGGGCTATATATACTCTCATGACCTCTTTAGTGTGTGTGGTCTTTTCTTGTATCTCAGTGTGTGTGTGTGTGTGTTTTATTTATAGACCACTTGCAGGTGCTACACTGTAACACACATTCAGGTGGCTATGTTGGAGGTCATCAGCCGACCAAAAGCTGCTCTGCATTTTACAGGAAACTAATTATTTAACCTCTGATACTGCTTCTATAAATTACTTTGCATGGTACCAGCTTAACCTCCTAACCCTCATTACAAACTCATGTTGTGAAGCCAAACATGGTTCAAACCCTTTGGACCCAAAGTTTCCAAAATTATCCAACGTCTCAGGCCAAGTTTCTCAAAACTGCGTAATTCTGTCTCCATGATGGCACCAGGTGCCGCTGGGACGTCGTACTCTGTCGCAGAAGGCTCCGTGTAAGCAGACGGACGGCAGTCGCAGGAAAAGCTGTTGGTTTCTCCACACAGCGACCTCGGTTCTGGCAGAGCAAGCCGTAGCTGCTGCAGTGGCCTGGACATCCCGCTTGAACCCGGGGTGATCTTCGCTCTCCTCCAGATCCAGGGTGACGCCGTTCAGCTGCAGAGAGCGAATACAACCCCGGAAGCCCTTCTGCCTGGACGCTGTGCCTCCTGAAGACACGGACAAATGATCAGCTTTGACATGCGGGAATTCAGGTTTTCCCTTCTTTTATATCTCTGTGAAGGTTACGCTATATAGTTGAGCAATACTTGGTTAATAATTTAATCTATAAATAATGCATCTTGTAGGTTCTCATAGCCCAAGGAGATCGATTAAAATAGCTTGTTTTCTCCACTCAAAGGTGATATGAAACACAGACAAGCTTCTTCTTTTTCCTGCTTTTGACTGCAGAGGATCTCACACGTTGCTCATGAACGAAGCTGATGCTACGTTTGCATTTTCATCCACCTCACTTTATGTTCCCTCCATCTAATTGACGAGCGGGTGGAACAGTTTAAAAACATTCCGATCTTCAAAACTCATACCGATGTTCGTTGAGGTGTTAGTTACACTGCAGCAGCTCATTATAGGACCATACGTTTAGCTACAAACCATGTTTAATCTTTCTCCTTACCTACAAAGCTCTTCATGGTCAGGCACCATCACATCTTAAAGAGCTCATAGTACCCTGTAGTCTGCGGTTCCTATGGTCCGATCATCTCATAGTCAGAGCTGGCTCAGGTGAGTCCTGAACCATCCCTTAGTGATGCTGCCCTGGAGTTTTTCTGCGTTCTTGTCTCGTCAGGTTCTCGTGGATCGTGGCTACGCCTGACGTCCACTACAAATACTTTTATAAGGATTATCATTATTACTATTTCTCCATTAAAGTTTATAGTTATAATTATCATTATTTTATTGTCCGTCCACCGTGATCAGTGTTCTGCTCGAGGTTTCTGCCTCTCACAGGACGTTTTTACTCGCCACCGTCCCCAAGTGCTTGCTCATGGTGGAAATTGTTGGGTCTCTGTAAATAATATGATAAAGAGTACGGTCTAGACGTGCTCTACATGGCAAGAGTCTATATAAATAATAATCAAATTGAATTTTCCTACCTTTGCGCCTACCACATGACAGTGACAGCTTGACATTCAGCATGTGTTTAAGGAGTGTTTTCCCACCATGCAGACATGAATGGGAAGCAAATCACATCACCTCTGTGATAAAATTGGAGAAGCAACATCGTCTGATAGCTGATTTTAATATTAACACACATTCCAGCAGCACCTCCAGAAAAGTTGTCACCACCCTCATGCTGAATTTTTTAAGCAACGATGTGATGAAACGGGGTGAAACACAAACTGGCAGGTGAAAAATTCAAGGAATTGACTTTTTTACCGGCTGCCTGAATGCCAGCCGAGCACCATGCTGATTGTTGATATCTGGAAAGTTGGCGAGCTGTCAGTCTATCTGACAAGCGCGCTTGTCCTGTCTGACTGGCTGACAGGAAAACAGAATTTAAACTTCCAGTTATTGTTTTCTGACTTCTCGCATTGCAACCTCCAACTGTCCTCAGAGTCCAGCCTCTGCAACATTTTTAATTGTCTCAGACTTGCCAAAACTGGCAACCTCAAGACTGTTACGATGAGATAAACAGCTTTCCAGGACTGCAGGGATGATGAGGTTTATATCAGGCCCCGGAGTTTCATCAGGAGCTGTCAGGAAAGGACTACCTTAACTAATGGACTGGGTTCAAACACTGTACCAAGGGTACTGCAAGGAAACTGACCAGTGCAGCTGCAACTTTTCACTGCATCATCCTGTTTTGTGAGGATTTTCTGTCACTCTGTTAAGAATTAAATCCATGAACTCCACCTGTATGCCTTAGATTGTTAAGGTTTACGAACAAGGATTGTTAGAGGGTGATTGAGCTCACTTAAAGCTGTCAGTTTCAAACGTGGATCAATAACCACAGACAGTGCTGCAGTATGTATCCTCTGCAGGATGGGAGGCAGAGTTTTAGCCTCCCTGGGGTCATTTTGTGTGTGGTATGTAGGTGAAAGAGAGAAGGATGCAGAGACGGAGAATATCACAACAATTCAAAAGATACAAAAGCAGAAAAAGCCAGACATCAGGTGTGTCTTTGCTCTAAAAGGAAGCTCTGAACTGCATTTCACATCACACACATGCAGACACACACCTATAAATAACTGGCTGTTCAGCTGCAGGTGGATGTGCCCGTCAGCGGGAGCCTCCTGTGTGGCAGCGGGAGCTCATCGAGGCGTAGCGATGCCTCTTTAACGTTACGCCGGCTCGAATGCGATGCCACCTGTTGTCGTTCAGCGGCACGCGGCCTTCACGCGGACTTCCAACGGACCGTTACCCACATCGAAGGAGAAGAGGACCTCGGCGGAGGCTGCGGCGTCAGGGACGGGGAGGAGATCAAGAGTTATTATAAATATTCAACAAACTGTGTCTCCACACATCCTGTTATTCTCTTGTTCCACCTGTAGACAGACCAGGTCAGTGCGATCAACACGGCTGAGTCAGCCATTGACAATGTTGTCACAAATTGTCACAAATTGTCCCCAACAAAAGCACATTTAAGAAGCACATTGACTTGTTTTGAACACGCTGAACCTGTGTGGATTACTCATTGATTGCGGCGCTATAAAGTGCCTCTTATCTTCTCAAACTCTCCCTTGTCACTTATTTTTCTTTTGTTCGCCAAAGACGGGCACACTCTGAAGCCCTCACTGCCTCGAACAGCTACACCACCTGTGGAGGGAGGAATACGAACGCAAACTTGACTAGAGCTTTGATAGGAAACATATTCAGACTGAAGCCGTTGCAAACACAAACTGATAGCTATTGGCTCTCACAAGCAAATGCTATTAGATTAAAGAGAAAGAAGAGATCTGTTCAGCGGATTTAAACCTGATTTGTTGTCTAACCTGGTTCTTTGTGTTTTTTCTACCATAAAATACACATTTTACTTTGACTTTGGTGATCTGCCTCACTTTAACTCTCTGTGATTTCTCTCTGTGGTTTCCTGATAAACAGTGAAGTAAACTGCTGCCAGCTATAGCTGCTGTTAGCTAACGTTAGCTCAGTTTGTTAGCCAGGCTGGCCCGGACTGTGAGCGTTAGTGTTTGTATCACAGGAGGGTAGAAGAGGAGGAGGTTTTAAAGCCCAGGGCACAGGCGAATGCAGGCACGAAGTTGACCTAGTGTCGTGCCAGAACCGGAGCTGGGCAAACAAGAAATGTAACCGGCTCTGCAGCCTGAAGAGAGCAAAGAGGACGTTGACGGAGGAAGCTGCGAAGAGAAAAAGGAGAGAGTGAGCGAGCAAGAAGCCGCCGGACAAGAGTAAATCTGGGACTGACTTTTAGTCGCTGGTGAGAGCTTGGTGAAATAAAAGGCTGAAAGACAGACGCCGAGCTGGGCTGACTGCTGTTGGACTAGTCAGTAATATTAGCTGGCTGCTATGTCTGCTGTTGGTGACCTGGTTGATGTTTGGCTGACATGTACAGCTGTCCACATCTGAGACAGTTGTATTGCACTGTGTCTACACTAAGTTGCAGTGGTAGGTGAATTTTCCTCGGCGAACAGATAAAACGATGCGACACTTTATCAACACTTCACGTTGACAGCTACAACAGCGCACACTATGTGAACTACCATAAAATGTTACAGCACGGTGACATTTCAACACCAACACACCACAATAATACAGAGAACTATAAACTCTGGTGGTTATAAAGAAATGTACTGCAGCCGTCTGGAAGAATGCCACTGCAGTGATTTCCCAAAGGAGGAGAAATAAATGGCGGTGTTGCTGGAAAAGAGTATATATTTTTAGGGTTGAAATAGACTGAAGTGGAGTCCTGGGCAGGAGCGTCACCTGCAGCTGAAGTCAATCCCAGTGAAACTTTAACTCCCAGGATGATCCTTCCTTCTCAGGTTGTACTAGCATCTAAGTGAAGTCCGGATTACGCGTCTAACCTGAAGGGTTTTACTTACAGCTGAGTTCGATCCGAATGAAGTCTTTGATGCCCAAGTTTTCCAGGAAGACCCCGGAGGATGAAGTGGTTTTAAACAGGAAGGAGATGTCTGCGCTCAGCTCGCCGTGGAATGTGGGAAAGTGGAGGTACGACGTCTCCTTGTCGAAAAACGCAGCGTTCCAGACGTTTTCTGGAAATAAAAGGCGAAAAAAAGCTAATTATGGTCTTAACGATTTAAATGCTGCTAATGCCAAGACACACACACACACACTTAAAGACATGAACAAGGAGACACTCAGGGACTGGACTTACTGTCTCCATGGCAACGAAGATGCCCGACCCTGTAGGCGCTTTCTGAGCCGGGTCTCTGGACGTCACCCAGCACCAGAGATCTGACAGGGAGGGTCTCCTTATGGGTCAGCAGGCCTGAGTCATTCGCCCTGGCAGGTAGGGAAGGAACAAAGAAGACAGAGTATGAAAAGACACATGCAGAAGAAGAGAAGAGATGATCAGAGATTGATATGAGTGCATATACTGTACCATTCAATGAGGTCAGCGTCACAGTTGCAGTGGTGTTTGGGGTCCACACAGTTCTCCTGCAGGCCACAGGCACACTGCTGACTGCCAGGTGGAGCCCCACCCCAGTAAGTCTGCACCTGTCCTACACCTGGACCTCCAACCCACCAGCTGAGTGGAGGGCCGTCTGCAACACACAAACACACTCATGTCACAGGAGAGAGTGAGCGAGCAAGAAGCCGCCGGACAAGAGTAAATCTGGGACTGACTTTTAGTGGTTGGTGAGAGCTTGGTGAAATAAAAGGCTGAAAGACAGACGCCGAGCTGGGCTGACTGCTGTTGGACTAATCAGTAATATTAGCTGGCTGCTGTTGGTGACCTTGCTTAATGCAGTAAATCGCAAAAATACAAATTTCTACAGTGTTGCTTTAATGGTTCCCCACCAGACAATATATCAACGAGGCTAAACAACAGAAACACCTGCACGTTTAATGCAATGCAGTTCAACTGTTTACATCTTTCAGGACTGTTGTTGTACTTCAATTTCCAACATAATCTCTATGTTGAGCCTCACCTGGTGTGTTGAGCAGCCGTGACTTCCTGCAGTGGTAGGTCAGCTCCTGTTCGCAGTGTTCTGATTGGCTAATGATGGCCGCCAGCTGCTCCTCCTCGGACGCCAGTATTCAAAGTGAGCCGAGTGCTGATTCTTCCCCGGTGACGGTCGAACTCTGGTCAGCTCTGTGTTATTGTGCTGGATCACCATCCATGTTTTGTCCTCTGGTGGAGAGAGAGAGGATGTTTAACTAGATGCAGGATAAAAGACGTGTGTGTGTGTGTGTGTGTGTGTGTGTGTGTCAGCTACCTGTCATGTTGCAGTATATTAGCTGTGGTCTGATGGGTCCGCTGCCATCCACGTCAATGTAATAATACCCCGACGTGTTGCCTCTGTGTTTGTACGCCTCACAGGACTGCTCGTGTATCGCTGAGGAGAGACATCATAACGACATCAGAGCAGTTTAATTAACGTTCTCCTCGCTGTTGTCGACAAAGTGCAATGCAAAATATTAAAGGAGACCTCTGAAGTGACATTGTGTAACTTTTCTACCATAAATAAATAAATATTTTTGCTTCTAATGACTTCCTGACGCTCATGGGTCCATCTGGTAATCCGTCCATGGTGTTGAGATCGCGTTTGGTAAATGATTTTCTTGTCATCTTTTACCAAAATAGACTGGATGGCGAGTCCTGATTGGTTACTGTATTGGTCTCCCATGGCATCTATAACATGTCTGTACAATCTGGGAGAGGGATCCTCTCTGTTGCTCCCATTTCTTCCCTGTGAAAGGTTTTTCTAAGGACAGAGGGCAGCGATTGTGAAAACCTTTGTGATATGCAAATGTGTGATTTGTGATATTAAGATTAGAATTAACATCCTCCTCTAATGAATCTGTAGTCGTATGAAGTTAAGCCTTCTTTAACCGTTCGTGCTGTTTGTATCTTCCTCCCTTGTTTCTACTCCTCCTCTGAATCTCTGAGTCTTTGCTCGTGTCGACTGGTTTCCTCGGACTGAGACCTCTCAACTCCCCACACGTTGATAATTGCCGGGAAAAGTGGTTTGATCTCCGCCTGACTTTTGCCACCGCAATGTCTCCAGGCACGTCAAGTTAAAAGCAGCAGGTTGTCTCATTACAGGAGTCCATGCTGTGTGTGTGTGTGTGTGTGTGTGTGTGTGTGTGACCTTTAAACAACAATAACAGCAAAGCTTCACGCCCTTACAGCTGTGACAGGTCGCTCCGCTGTAGCCGGTGTCGGAGCAGTTACAGTGGAACGTACTCCATGATTGACTGCAGCTGCCTCCATGTTCACAGTGACTCAGTGAACACCTAAGAGACAGAAAAAAAAAAAAAGCACACACATTTAGACCTCAAAGTGGCAAAAAAACTGCAGTTCCTCAAACGTCCACTTGAGGCTGGCTCCAGAAGTGAGTCAGTCTCCATAAGTCCCCATGTTCAAATGTCCAACTTCACAGCAGAAATAAACATGTTTACAGCCTGGTACAAAAAACAGTTTTGGTCTCTGTAGCTAATTTCCCCGTTCATGACAACTGTACTGAGGGTGAATTTATATACAACTCACCTGTTCAGGTTATATTAAGGCTTAAGGCTTTGGAGCACGGCATTGAGTCCCCAAGAGAGAATGTATGTACTGTACTACTGCGTGTGAAGCAGCTTGAAGTGTATGTATCCCTACACCGCTCTGAAATGTTTCCACCACATGAAGCATCTTTCTGACTGTGAATATTTTCTGTATCGTCTGTGCACGTGACTCGAGAGAAGCTGTCGGTCAGCCATATGTTTGCAGGAACTCTGCTGACTTCTCTGATTGAAAAATAATCACGTTGTTATTATTTAATCCTCAAAACGTCATGTTGAGTTTTATCACGAACTGTGGCATCCAAATCTACAGAGCGAACTCTGTGCTGGTACTGTTTCTCTGTGTCAGGGGTGGTAAGCAAAAATAAGAGAAAGAGAGGAGGAGAGAGAGAGAGAGAGAGACCAGGAAGGGGAATTAAGGTTGAGAGACAGATCGAAGGAGGAGGAGGAGGAGGAGGAGGCATGGAGTGACAATAGGGATGAATGGAGCTCAGCGGCTAAACATATTTTGGAAAGGGGGGAAATGAGGTCAGCGAATTGTGACTGCAGAGAAACTGAAAGAGAAAGAGAGAGAGCGGCATGTATTTTTAATCTTTTAGTCAGTGTTAGTAAAAAGCCTGACTCAGCAGGCTTGTCAGATGCTAACATTTGCTTTTAGCACCAATTTCTTCGCTTTGCTTTTATCTAAAAAGTGAGTTAGGAAGGAGGCGGCTGCTTTTTAAATATATGCATTATAAAGTCTGGCAGCTCATTGTTGCCTCACCTATCTGCAAATATGCATGCAAAACATGTGTCTTTTAGGTATACCGATAAAGTCTGAACACACGTTTGGTCGGTCAAGCAGCGCTTATTTCACCAAAGGATGGAGACGAGAAGTGCAGATCAATTTTTCAAGTTGACATTTTATTGAAACAAAAGCCGCTCAGAGGATAATATGCGTCATGTACCAGTGGGCTGTAATGATTTGGAAAAAGGTCTAATGTCATGTTCTGAGAGCAGTGTGGTGTCTCACACACTCACACACACAACATTAAACCGACACAGCGGAGCTTGACTTGACATTTTGTGCAATACAGACAGAGAAAAGAGACTTATTAGAGGCCAGTGTTTAATGATACAGACAGATTATTGATTCTGTCCAACGGTGGAGTGTAAAATATCTGTGTTGGTTCAACGTGCGCGTGTATATATACTTCTAAATACTGCTAGGCAAGATAGTTTGTACGTCTAACATCTACCATAAACAGATTTTAAATCATCTCTGTCACACTGACGGAGGAAACTAAGAAGAGAAAAGGAGAGAGTGAGCGAGCAAGAAGCCGCGGACAAGAGTAAATCTGGGACTGACTTTTAGTGGTTGGTGAGAGCTTGGTGAAATAAAAGGCTGAAAGACAGCTCGAGTACAGCTGTCCATATTTACCACAGTGGTATTACGCTCTTAATCTGGAAGTTGCGCTGCACTCAAAGTCATACAAACTTTTATTTTAACACTTTAACATTTCCCTGGGGAATAGCAACATTAGTAAAGATAATGATGATCGTCTGGTGACAATAACGAACAGCAAAATCAACAAAAAAGCAGCGACTGAGCAAACAAATAAAGCTGTCGATACTCTCTATCCACTGACACAAACAACAAAATATCCTGAATCTTTTCCCGACTCAATCACACAGCCATCAAAGTCTAAATGTCGTCCTGGATAGCGTCTCCTCTCTCTCTGTAACAGTCCACAGAGAACGCCACCACTGCTACTGACAAATAAATCAAATTTAGAAGAAACAAAGACAGCAAAACCACATTTCAGCTCAGAGAACGGAAGCTGCAGCTCATATGATGCTCAAAACAATAACCGGATTGTTTTCTTAGTGAGGAAACATTTTAGGAAACATTGAGACTGGAACACTGCTGCCATAAATCCTCTGTATCCAATCCACTGCTGTATAATAATCCATATATAACCCTGTTTCACAGGAAGGCAGCCACAGAGCCTTGAGTGGGAGATTAACAGGGTTTACAAAGAAAGAGTGACAACAAAATCAAACATTATTGAATCCTCTTTGCATCCTGCTGTCGTGCCAAACAAACCTCCGCTCCTGGATAAATAAAGGTAAAAATAAATTTGGCATGTGGCACATTTGTTCCATTTAATCTCCTCTGGATGAACACTAACCTGTCGATGATGCCACACATGTCGATCTGCAGGTGACTGTAGTTTCCCATCAGCCTCTGCTGCACCGTGATCAAGTCCAGCGGCTTGTCGTCCACAGTCAGAAGACGCATGCAGCCCTGGAAAGCCTTGAAGGGGTTCATACACTCCTGGATGCTCCCTTCAGCGGGGCAACCTGCAAAAGGAGAGGAAACAAACATCAGTCAGCCAGCTGGTTTTCATGCACCTGCTCATGTTTTTATCCTTCTCTTACCACCAAAGAAAAGATGACTTCCTGTGGTGACAAGAAACGAGGGGCTGGCGTGGGCGGAGGCTCCTTCATCTCCGTCCACGGTGACGGTTAGATGTCCTCGTCTGGAGATTAGCTCCACAGAGTGCCACTGACCGTCATTCAGAGCTGAACCTGAGGACACACAAGCACAAAGTTTTTTTTTTTAATTTCATGAAGGATTTATTGATCTCTTTAAGGGTTAGAGGTCCGGCTCAGCTACAGAGCGATGCACGAAACTCGACAGCAAGATGGATGGATGGAGTTTTTCTTGTCTTTTCAGATTTGCTGGCACTGACATTGAGGCATTTTATTTCAAAGTTTCTGTTCCTGGAAATTTGTTTTTGTCTGTCCAGTCATCTCTGTCTTTTAATAGATATATAAAGTAACCTGTGTATCACGTCAAGTGTTCAGTTTCCTGCAAACCGCCGCTCACAGAAACAAACGTATCATTCAGCAATAAACGCAGAGCAAAGCTGCTCCGTTCCATCTGAGCTGTGAGTGTTTGAATGCTACCCGGACCTTGAGGAGATTTAATGCACACACTTTTAGTTGCAGAAAATAAAAAAAGGTCTCGGGTCAGACCGACCTGCATTGAGCTCCAGCGGCGCCCTGCCAGACTTGTGGATCTGCAGATGGAGCCTGGCTTTGCTCAGGTACAGCCAGAGCGCGCCGCCTCGCTTCGGGAGATCAAAGGTCAGCAGCAGGCCCGCCTTGTTCCACGTCCGAAACTGAAGCCCCACCGACGTCCCCGCTGATGACGGGTCCGTCGCCCTGGCAACCAGAGGAAGCTCTTGGGGCTGGTGAACGCCACGCAACGAGAATGGGCTCGGCGCAAGAAAAGGTCACATTACCCTGAGGAAGGTGGAGAAGAGGAGGGTGGGGAAAGATATAGAGAGAGGAATTATTATAGCAAAAGAGGGAAAACACGATAACGCATGAATATGAATTCATTTCCGAGGCGGCACCCCGATGCACAGAGATCTCATCAGCGAGTCTCCTTAAAGAGCATGAGCTTATTACCATAATGATAATAGTCAGGCCGAGAATAAGCACAAGCAGGCCAAAAACTGAAGGCGCACCAATGTCACCCGCCGGCTTTTTAAGGTCAGGGAGGAAGCAGAAGGGGTGAGAGACAGAACGAGAGAAGAAGAAGAAGAAGAAGAAGAAATAAAAGTGCGATTAAGGCGAATGGGAGCAGTTGGTCGTCTCTGTGTGCAGGCTCGTAGTTCTGAGAAGTGGTAATTACAGAAAGTCCACTGCCAGTGCAGCAGCAGTGATATGTTACATCCCGGGTTCCTGTTGGGTTTCTATTTTCAGTGGAGTATGCAACACACGGACACTTGATCAAATCTAAAAGCTCTTTGTGGGGTGGTTAAAGCGATATGCGGTAACGCAGACCGTGGAGGAGAATGCCGCAGAGACTCACGCAAACACACGAACACAACGCCGTCTCATTTACACTGAAGTGAGGAGACACCATCCTTAAAATGTGTCCACGTTAAGAGAAGATTCAGAAATGCATAATGGGTCCTTTAGTATTCCCTTCTTTATTGCCGTACGTGCAGCTGTACCTGTCTGTTGTGTCTCGGGGGTGAGACAGTCCTGTCCTCTGACCTCGGTTACCATAGTAATGCTTTCCTAAACACAAACTGAAGTCAGTCAATCTAACTATCCCTCCAGTGACCTCGCACGTAATGTGGGGGTAACTGGGGTCTGCATCATTGCAACAACCGACCACACGGCTGGTAAATGGACTGTACTTTTACACTACATATCTCATTCACACACATTCATACACTGATGGCATGAGCTGCAATGCAAGGTGCTAACTGCTCATCAGTTTTAGCATTGAACCGCCGATCATGTAATTAGTGGACCACCTGCTCTACCTAGATAAGCCACAGCCGAAGCATGCTTTACACAAATCTATACTCAAGTAGAGTATAAGAAGATGTCTCATTTAACGCCTGCGTAACTGTGTAAGATGTCCAGACAAAAAAAAAAAAAAAGACTGACTCTGTGGGGTCAGAATTATTTTCTTACATCCAAACTATTGTTTGAACACCAGCAGATCACCACGATGAGTTATTTTACATACGAACGATACATACGTCCTGCTGCCACCACGTGAAGCTTAATGCTGCTCAACAACAACAGCTTCGGTTGATACACTGCTGGTTTTTGTGTTTCCTGTTTTATTTTGTAAGTCTGTGTCTTGTGTATTTCCACTTCCTGCCTTTGTTCCCGCCAATTTCTGATACTGTTCCACTCCAATTAGTCTCACCTGTCTCTCGTTAGTTTCACCTGTGTGTCGTTGTCCTGTCTAGTGTTATTTAGTCACTGTGTGTATTGTATCTAGTGCGTATGTGGGAATATACAAACACACACACACACAACATGTTTCCATGAGCACATTTTTGGGCCTGTTTACCTTCTCAGTGACCCGCTGGTCTCTCTGTTTAGCGAGCTCTACCAGATTCACGCCGTTGTAAAGAAGATTTTCCAAACAGCCGTGAAAATTTCTCTTTGACCCGACCGACCTCCAAGAGCCGAGGCTCAGGTCTGCTCCCACGCTCATCTGCGAGAGCAGAGAAACAACATGAGAAGGTGCGAATGCAAGATGTTTTTTTTCTGTTTCACACCGACACAAACGCACCTGGTCGTGGTCCCAGTGGGTGAATCTTGGTGGGATCTGCACCCACAGTGTGCTTTTGTCCACGGTGAGGTTGAGGTGAGTGCTGTGATGCTCCACCGCGACGTGGTGCCACTGGTGGTCGTCCAACAGGCTGCCCAGTGACACGATGTGCCTGTCTGAAGAGGAAGTCCTGCCTGGAGTGGAGGACGAAGGAGAGGACGAGGAGACAGTTTGTTTTTTACATAAAATAAAACAAGTTAGATGCGTGAAAACTGATATTCATATCAAATATCTGCTGAATTTTCTTTATTCTGGCTGTCAGCTTGTGTCCTTTGTTAATTCCTAGAGTTTTCTTCCCTAATGTTTTATTCAGGGCGAGAATCCAACTTTGATATCTTTGTATTTTCAACAGCGTGGCAGGAAATGCAGCCTCGGCTCCTCTCCTTTGCTCTCTGGGAATAAAGTGTGCAGCGTATCCCAGTTTACTCCTCAAACTGGCTGCACAGTGGTGTCACATCTCAGAACCAGAACCGAATCTACCCTCCATGACAGAGAAAGACCAGAAAAGGTAGGCCATAACGCATAATTAACACTAAAGGGATTAAAGAAAGAGGTAGAAAAGCATAAATAAAAGACAGAGGCAATGCCGCCGGCTCTCTGAACTCCCTGAAGTGTTGGCAGAGAGGAGGAGGTGAAGACGAAACCAAATGGACTCGGTCATTAAATATGAATTAGATATTGTTTGAATGGAGACGACGTCTGTGTGGGGAAATAAATACAGAGAAAAGACACGGACAGAGTCAAATGTGACTCTAACCCCGACATTTCTTGCACTGTATCACGTGATATGTTATGATTTGATATTACAGTGCTAATCACTATAACGAGGACACATTTTTAATATATAAACACATAGCTGAATGTACTTAAATATACCCTGATAATCTACTGCATTTAATTAGTTGTTATTAATAATTAGCAGTCTTAAAATGTCTTGTGGTCAAGTTTAGGCGCTCTCAGCATTTGTTTAAAGTTACTTCAGTTACTTTGAGGATGTATTTAATTCATAAATATTGAATCACATGGAATTAAAGTGAGTTTTCTTGCTGATGTGACGTTAACTCAAGTTCAACTTCAGTTTACAAACTGACTACACACTTTAAATTTGTTCCAGAGCTACTTAAAGGCACCATGAGGTGTTTCTGACCACTAGTAGCGCTGTTTTGTTTATCATGCATGTAGGTGACCCAATGCACAGTCCTACCGCTGGTTTCACACTATTCCACTGCTCTACACCACAATGTGCCAAGAAAGGCAGCAAATGAGAAGGTAGCAAGTAAACACTGATGTAAAAACAATGAGTGTTTCATAATGCATTGTAATGACGATGTTTGTTTGATCTCGAGGACACACGCGATGGATGTCAACATAACCTTTGTTTGTTTGTCAGAAAACAACACAGAGCTGCTTTAAAGAAGGTCATAAAAATAAAGTTTTAATGAGTTTTACCAGCTTTCACAATGATAATATTTGCAGTACTTCAAGAAACTTGAAGGTCCCCTGTGTGAACTCCAGACTCACTGAGGTCGCATCCTCAGGATTCATGTAGCTTTCTTCAGGAGATTCTGTTTTTATGACCCGAGAAGCTGCTGAAAGTTTCCTCAAAGCTTCTTTTTTTTTTTTTTTACAGTGTTCTGTGTTAGATCATTCCCGACAGCTCCCCAAGGCAATATCACCTAATCATCCGCTGTCTGCTTTTGCATTACGGCTCTTCGCTACAACTCCAAATCTAATTTCGTCGGAAGACGCTGACAGGTCTTCTCCGATGACAGCCGACTGCTGTAATTGTTTCAGAATTTTCATTTTATTCCGTACGGCCTAAATGATCGAGGCGGCACACACAATCAGTCAACAACAAGTGTAACGTGAGAGCTCTGAAGTTGCTCGCGAGTGAGAACGTTTCAGGAAAAAAGAAATGAAGAAATAACATTGCTCTGCTGAGATGCATAAAAAATACGGGCAAAGTTTAAACCTTCTATTACTGTAGACGAGCTGTCAAACTGCCTCTGCGCTGCTAAAATCAGGCAGACATTGTAATTGTTTCTTTCCTTTCATTCCCCTTTTTTATTTTTTTATTTCTCTGACTCTGGCTTTTCACAAAATCAGTCACAACACAATCAGCAACTTTTAAACATCAGCAATCTCCACAGAAACTTCCAGAAACATCCAGAAATAAGTGTTTGAAGAAGAAGAAGAAGAATCCACGTTTCAAACCACCTGGACGTGACACAGAACAAGCCGGACCATTCGAGCTTCACAGGCAACACGCGAGCTAAACTAATCAGCTTGTCACTGTGAGTCCAACATGGCCTCTGTGTTACTGGAATGAGTCAGCCGTGGGCTGTAAAATTAAGCACAGCTGGCTGAGCGTGTCGCGCCTTGGATGAAGGCTAAGCTGTTTATTTACGACCCTGTAAGACTGAACACAAGTGAGACGCCTTCCTATAAATCACCGTGGATAGAGGAGAACAACGCAGCGAGTCGATACTGCAGCATCAAACAAGACACACAGCCCATCATTCACTGGGAGAGCTGAGGTGACAGACTGTATCCAGAATGAGTCATCGCCTGCGTCCACTTAAGACTCACGAGTGAGTCCGAACACTAAATCCAGACTGACAGTTTGTGGTGAGGTGTCTCCTTGTTTGTAGGTTTGTTAGCAGACGATTGACAAATAAATGTTAAATAAATGTAACATACTCATACCCTGTTACAAGTTCAAGCGGGAACATGCAGTTCCTCAAACGTCCACTTGAGGCTGGATGCAGAAGTGAGTCAGTCTCTATAAGTCCCCATGTTCAAATGTCCAACTTCACAGCAGAAATAAACATGTTTACAGCCCGGTACAAAAAACAGTTTAATTTCCCCGTTCATGACAACTGTACTGAGGGTGAATTTTTATACAACTCACCTGTTCAGATTATATTAAGGCTTAAAGTTATGCAGGATTAAGAGCGTGGACGCTTTGATTGACAGGTGGGTGTCCTTACAGGTGGCTTGTTTGAGCAACCAGGCTTCATTCGGTCCATCTCAGCCTCAAGACAACAGAGGCAGGACTGACTAGATGGCAGGCCATCCCTGAATTTGCATTTACACATATAGCAATATATTTTATGTTTATGAGTTTATCCAACTTAAACTGCTTGAATTTTATAATTTTGACAGTATAACGAGAAGGGCAGGGTCCACCCAGCATCTGGTTTTATTCTCTGCTGTAGAAATGGCCGGAACAATCTAAACATTTTCACATTTAACTGTGTGTATACGAGTGCTAAAAAAGCTCCCAGTGCTCAAGATTTTTGATTTTGTATTAAGAAAACAAACAAATGAATAAAAATCGAGCGAGGCCAGACACTTTTCTGCTCCCATCAGTGTGTTATTACTTGATGGAGGCTCCAACGGCAATTGAACCTCCAGCCCAGGCAGTTTTTAATCCGCCCACAAATCAATCTTCTCCATTTCAACAGCTTCTCCCTGAAACTCTGAGCTCCTCAGGCGGCTCCTGTCGACTCCTTTGGGGAGAATTCGAGACTCTTCCTTCAGGTCATAAGTGGACCACACGGATAAAGCACCAAAAGATCCAACTTTCAGGTTTACTCTCACACAAAATGACCTCTGCATCCAAAGAATTTCCCATTTGAGAGCAAATGAGTTATAAAATCGATCCTCATATGTGAATCACTGCTCATAATTCATATCAGGCGAGCTTGTTTTCTTATTTTCTAAGTTTTATCCCGGCTTCTTCCTGAAACTTTCATTCATTAACAAACAGAAGCTCAGCCAGAAGGCACGAGATCAGTGAACATTGATCCCTCGTATATTTACGTTCACCAAAAAAAAAGTTTAATTATGAGCCAGTGAGCTACAGGACTATGAACCGACATTTTGATGAATGTATAGCAGCGGGGAAATGGGATGCTTTTGGAGAGAGCGCATAAATTTTAATAAGCCAGTGTATTTATTCAAATAGTTTGGACGGCTCCGGGCAAACAGAGTGGAACTAAGTGTCTATTGTTAAGTGCTGCTGAAGGCTGCTTAGGGTACACGGGGGAACAAAACTCTCATAATGGGGCGTTACGGTGGAGGCCAGACCAGCACACAATAATGAGAATTGACTGGAGGTAAAGGTACAGATTAGTTAATTACCTCTGTTTCTAAAGTTTTGAAGGAGTCTGGAATAAGAGAGGCTGACATCTTTAGTCTTTAGTGCCGCAGAGCAACAACTTTACTCTAATGTATTACGTGTATGCATTACAATATGTAATCTACATAAGATCACAATATATCCGCAAGATTCATGTGCATTTTTGCAGTCAATCGCCAAGGACACACAGTAGAAATGACGTGTTCCACATAGGTTCAAATCTGAAGCCCTACTATGTAAATTTTGATTGTCAATGTTGACTGTGAGCTCAGAGCACCGGGAGAGTGTTAGTGTTTGGACCACAGCGAAGAAGAAGAAGAGGTTTACAGGCCCGGGGCAAAGGGGGAATGCTGATGGGGAGTAGAGGCAGTGTTGTGCCAGAACCGGAGCTGGGCAATGTAACCAGGCTCAGCAGCCTCTATGGACATAATGAGGAGTGAAAAGAAGAGGACATTGACGAGGAGAGTGAGCGAGCAAGAAGCCGCCGGACAAGAGTAAATCTGGGACTGACTTTTAGTGGTTGGTGAGAGCTTGGTGAAATAAAAGGCTGAAAGACAGACGCCGAGCTGGGCTGACTGCTGTTGTTGGACTAGTAAGCTATTAAACAGCTTGACTTCGGGAGGGATGGATATGAACTCGAAGTGCAGCTGAGCGTAGAAGCTGCATAAACTGCAGGACATGAGCTCAGCAGTTTAGATGCAACTGGAATGAAGAATTAGT
Organism: Miichthys miiuy; assembly: GCA_036365135.1. Lineage (NCBI taxonomy): Eukaryota > Metazoa > Chordata > Actinopteri > Sciaenidae > Miichthys > Miichthys miiuy. Next base: position 22,981,952 of record CM071613.1, read on the forward strand.
AAAAGCGAGGTGAGGTGACTGTGAGTGGAAACATTTCTCTGACGCTTGTCTTAAAAGTATTTCACCGCTACGTAAATCGACAGAATGACAAAATATGCATGCCAAACAACGAGATGAGCAAAAATGGACACTTCAGCAATTTAGTACTGAACTTTCATGAAGCTGAGGACTCAAAGGAGAGACAGATTAAAAGTAATATGATCAGATAGCCTGACTTCCAGTATCTAGTGTGGGTCGAGCCCCACGCCTTCAGTTTGCAACATCTGGAACCTTGTTCGATGAAAGACGGCATCCTCACACCCTGCAGAGCTGAAGATAACATGAAACAAGTATCTGCACAGGATGCTCGTGACAAGTAAAGTGCACTTCATATGTAAAATCAGCAGAGCATCCCTTTAAATAACAAATACTGACGCATAAGCACCAGCAGACGAACGGAGGTCAAGAAATCTGTAGGTAGAAGAGCAAAGAAAATCACAACATGCATGATATCAGAAGTTTTAATACTCGATGCAGCCCCAGTATGACTTTAAGAGTCGAACCTTTTTGGAGGAGCAGGAGAAGCTTTCCTTTCTCTAGCTCGAGGGTGAGGCTGTGCTCGCTCTTTCCCTCTGCGTGAAGCAGTATCCCAGAGTTCCTCAGGGTTTTAAACTTCAGAGAGAAGCTCTCCTTGGACGCCTGCCTCAGCTGGGGACTCAACCTGTAGAGAAGGCTGCTGCGGCCGTCGAAGCTCACCACGTCCGAGTCTGAAAGAAGAACAAAAACAAACGTCCCTCAGAGAGCGTGCATGATCAAACATATGGAAGAGCTTCAAATGAACACATGACATTTGTTAAATATTAGTCATTTCTGTAAACAGACAGTAGACAGTCGGTCGAGTGAGTGATGAAGCGTAAACAAAGTGTTGACACTTTATGGAGGAGCTAATATTTCAGCAGATTATAGAGCACAGAGCATCTGTCACGACACGCTGAAGAAAATGATACGCTAACGTTGCCTGTCATTGTGCTGAGTGCTGCTACAGTGTCACTATCAAAGCATCAATTACTGCTGACAGTGATGCAGCAAACAGCACAGCCCCAAACATTTTAATTATTGAACTCCTCTTTACCTTTAAATTAATTAAAGCCCATTTCTTCTAGCTGAGAGCAACTATTGATCCAAACACACACACATGGTCAGTCCTCCCTGTCGACTCTTTGGCGAACTCCCCCCCCCAGAAAACAGCCTCCAACTCAGGCAGTAAGAGCCGGGTAAGTCCCTCTGTGTACTGATGGTGATTATGTGACATCATGTGAGAAACCCACCAAAATAAAATCATAGATATCAACGTAATGATATATATTTCTGGTTCTGGTTATTGATGACAACTTAAACTATCTACAATGCAAAGATCAGGACTTTATTTTCCACATGACTTTATATTTAAGATAATTCATTCTTGCACCAGGATTACAAAAAGATTTGATTTTTAACAGTGTTTCACGGATCGATTTGTTTTAGTGCCTCATGTTTTACAAATGTCATGACAATTTCATCGTTTTACTCGTGCAGCGTTTCTCAGTTCTCACTACCTTTTGTCTTCAGAGTTGGACCGTTTTATTGTTTTGTTTTTATCTAACTGCTTAGATGGATTTGCGTGACAAGTCTGTGGAACAACTAATTAACTTTTCACACTGGCTTGACTTCTTACAGACAGATTACTTCTGTCTGTGTTCATGTAACATAATGAAACTTTTTCAAACAAACAGCAAACGTAGGAAGAGTCATGACCACAGCTGTTTCCTCTCCTGCCTCCGACCTCACTTCTTCTTCTTCTTCTTCTTCTTCTTCTCTCTCCATCTTGTTTCTATTTTTTTCTCAGCCCACTTCTCACCTGTCCATCACGTTCCAGGTAGGCTCCCACAGTTTGTCACATTTGGCTCATTCCTAACTAACCATGCTCTGCTGCCTCTTTACCATCTGCTCCTCATCTCCAATTAGCGTTGTATGAATATTGTATATGTATCTGTATATGCACATTAAACATGCTGGATGTTTAAAATGAATGTTTTTGCTCTTGTGAGGTGGAAGTTGAGTCGTCCTGTAGGCAAAGCACCCAAATTGAATCAAAAGAAGAAAATAAAGAATAGAAAAAGGAGTGGAGGGAGTTTCAGCCGATCCTGTAGCATGCTGCATGCCCTCCTCTCCCTTGTGTCATCCAAAGCAGCTGATAAAAAATGCCAAAGGATACGGGTGGATGAGAAAAGACAAATTCATTCATTGAAGAGAAATACTGTGAATGTCATCTCAGATAATGGAAATGTCACGATGCATCACGGTTACTCGTGCTTGACTAATTATGTCATCCAGTCGAGTCTAAACTACTTAACATAAACATAAAACACTGGAAATGAGTATTGTTGTCGGATATTCAACAAAAATAATAAAACAAAGTAGACGTCCAATCTGCTCCTGCCAGATTGGAGTTAAAATACAATTCATGATTGTTTCATGTGTAAATATTTAGGATGGACTAATTTTAATGTAGATTTTATAGTAAATTTGTGGGTGGAAAGTTTTGGAAATCTCTATTAATCTAAGTTAAAAAGAACTAAACATTTCATGTTGAGACAACTTGATGGAATAAGTTCAACAAACAGATTTTTTTCTAGTCCAAATTATTTGACACGATAAGCTGAGTCAACAAACTGCAAACTGTTATGTCAACTAATTTATTCAAGTGTAATAAACTTGACACTTTACACTGACAGTTTTTTAGTTTACATTCTTGCTCCCAGAAGGCGGTCGAGCACCTCCTTCCCAACGAAGGATGGAAAGCTATGATTGGTCGTGGGTCCTATTTGTAGTCTGTCGTGTCTCTCCGTAACACGAAATTATGAGTTCATAATCTGATGAGCATCTTAACAGACAAAATGCAGATGAATGCAGATGCAGCATGCTCTCACTCCCAACCAGGGATGCAGCCATGAGCTAGTTTCATTTTCTAATATTTACAGTCAGGAAAGTAGCGGTAGGTTGCAACATTTATAATGAACGCTCACCAAGACAGCGTGCAATCCTCTCGAGGACATAACACCTGTTTCCAAACAGGTTTCTCCTTTTCCTCAGACTATAATTGTAGCATCAAAAAGTATAACTGTTGCATTGCAACTCCCAACTCATCAAAAAAAAAAGCAGCATGGTCAATTAAACTAGGGCGCTGTCGGTAAATCTCTCTTTTTGTACGTGCATCAGGCTAGCAACCATTAATATGCAACGTCCAGTGAAGTTTTTAAGATTAAACAGTCCCAGCTTGCTTTAGGTATTTGGATCTAGATTGTGTGCTAGACAGGCGAGCAGCTACAGCGTCCTACTTTGAAGCACATGGCCACTGACTCTCCTTCAGTTTATGTCTATAAGTGGAGGATAAAAAAAAAGGCCCAAACTGACTGTAAGGACATCCGTAGGTCTCCAGTCTGAGTCCAATCCGTCCATTGGGATTCCAGTCCAGGGGGATCAGGCGGACGTAGCGAGCGATCACGGGGTGCTGGAGCTTGTGCTGGACCACGCTGTCTGCGTTACTGTTACCTGGAAAAGCCTGGAAAAAACAAAAACACATCAACAGCAGCAACAACAGCTAGTTTACTGTCTTTCCATCCATCTGTGCCACACGGATAGATGTGAAAGTCCTGGATCTTTTATTGTTGTCAGGATTAAATAAGTGAACAAGTTCTTTCATCTTTCTTATTGAAGCTGAAGTGCAATCTCCAAAGCTTCTGTGAGGAGTGATACGTTTGATTTTTCTCTTAATGAAGGGAATATCGTGGAGATGGGGCCACGTTCTCGGTGAACGGTTTCTCAATCAGGTAGAAAATTAGATTTGTGAAGCACTAGTTGTAGTTTCATATGTTTTAGACGCTTTGGTAAACACTTGGTCCGTGGAGAATAACATTTATTAGCCTCTGCAACGCTGCCACAATCTTTCTGGATTGTTTCACTTTAAAGCTTCGAGTTAGACTTGATCTTTAGCCCTCTCATACGTATTCATAAAACAGCAAGCAAACAATAGTTTGTTTGATTGTGTCTGAATCTTGATATCTTTGTCAGTCAGTATCTGTTCCTCCTATATAACCTTTAGGGGGAACATTTTCGTCCTTCTTGGTCTCTTGCCATTTTGTCTCCAAACACTTTCTTTTTTTATGATTTATATGCAAAGATTGTCAACTCAACCTGAAATTATACTGCAGAATTGCAGCACCAGGCTGCAGGATGGCTTAGTGAGCATTGCCCTTCTTCAAACGGAGGACATCTACTCAGCTGAAATGTCCTTGAATCCTTCCTATCCTTCCTCCGGGGGCTGCTGGTCTGCAGCTCATCCTGACCTCTGACCTCCCTCTGGAGGTGAGCAAGATAAGATTAGTGAACTGAAATCCTGAACAGGGTCGATACGATGATTTTAAATGAGGCTGACGGTTAACACATGAGCGTTGATTTCCTCCAGCTCATCTGCATGTTTGCATCGCTGCGTGCTGCTGCGACACTTCCTCTGACATGTTGACTTATCTGAATAAATTCTCGTCTGTCTTTTCACTGATCTCTGAGAAAAACAGAGACCTAACCTCCACAAAACTCTGCTTCCTGCTGAGGAGGCCGAAGAGAACAACACTTCATTTAGGTGACACGTTGGCTTTTTGAAATACGACTTGGTGGAGGTAGAAAATCCTCCAAAGGGAGGCTTTTATTACAGACAAGAGGGAAGGGAAGTGAAAAAGAGGGAGCGGGTTTGAGATAAAGTCAGAGCTGGAATAAAACATTTTAAGTAACAGTAAAACATTTAACGCTGTGCAGAAAACCTGAAATAAAGCTCATGTTGTTTTATAATGCCAAGAGTAGACCACAGAACATCTCTTCAGTTATTGAACCGGTTAACTCCTGGTGATTCTGATTGATTACTTTTAAAGCCACATGTACAGAGCGTGGTGAAAGAACTGAGATTTAAATTAAGTTGAACAAGTCGTGTTTTGACTTGTTGCTGAGCGAGACCTGCAGGTGCACACATTGTTTTTCATATACAAGCCAATTCTTGGGTTACTCCCATTATATCTATGAACTTATTGCGGTCAAGACTAGATTTTTAATCCAATTGGGATCTTTCCTGGTTAAATAAATAAAGCTGATGGATATTTTAACCTCCAAGCATCAGCCAAAGCAGCAAACTCCCTCGCCGGTGCTGAGCGCTCATTACTCATGTTGAGGAGAGAGTAAGAGTAAGGTCTAGACCAAGCAGTAACCTCTGTGGCTGTAGAGTGCCAAAAAAAAAACTGCAGTTCCTCAAACGTCCACTTGAGGCTGGCTCCAGAAGTGAGTCAGTCTCCATAAGTCCCCATGTTCAAATGTCCAACTTCACAGCAGAAATAAACATGTTTACAGCCTGGTACAAAAAACAGTTTTGGTCTCTGTAGCTAATTTCTGTCCATCTTTATAATGTCAGCTCTAAAATGTGTCACGAGTTACCTTCTGTTATAATTTGACTCTATAATTAAAACTGAAATTAAATCCAGCTCCACATCTTCACTTCCTAATGCAAGTGTCTAGTTTCTCACTTCATGACGCTCATTAACAGAATTGGCGTCTTCACCTGTCGTACCTGTTTACTTCCTTTACCTCCATTAACGATTCACGGATGCTATGTCGCCTGCTTGTTAGCGCCTTTGCAGTGGACGCGAGCAGAGAAAGAGGAGAAAATAAGAGAACAAGAGATTACTCAGCCTCACAAACTCTGGCCTCTAGGCTTAAAAGAAGGTCCTGGAGGAATTGTGACTGATGAAGCAGCTCAGCGGTCGACCGTGTTCCCCCGAAAGCCACAATAAAGTAGGCTGACTAATATGTGGAGCTTTAGAAGGACTTTTGAGACATGCTGGATTTATCCTGATTTATGCTGAGTGTGAAATCAACAAGCTTTTAAGCTTTGTCTGTTTTCTCTCTGTGAAGGAGTCTTAGCCTGACGTTAGTTTTACACTCACTGTGAGCGTCTTATCAACTTTAAATTGAAGCCGTTCGCCACAGCATCACTGTAATGGGGAGAATTTTCAGGTGATGCCTGACTGCCTCTACCTGCTCTTTAAGGTTGGTAAACGTGAATGAATTGGAGAGTTTTCTCTCTGTGCAGTGGCTGAACTCGTCTGGAAAGCTTATTGTTCAATTAATTGTGCCGCTCTCATGCAGCGCTGTGCCCACGATCTTTTTCACGGGGATTAGTTAGCCGAGCTAATAAACCTAAGTCATCATTAATAAAAGGGGAGGGGATTAATTATGGTTGCTAATGAACAGCAGACTGGTGGAAATAATAATTTAACATACACTCTAAGAAAATGGTTCTTGATACATATCCTAAAGAACCCTTTTTGCTGTTTGAGAGGTCTTGGGGGTTTCTTACTGGTTTTTTAAGTCACCCTTTGCAGCAAGAGGGGGTTTACAGGGAATGTTGACAGGACATGGTGTTGTGCCAGAACAGGAGCTGGGCAAGTGGGCAATGTAACTGGGCTCAGCAGCCTCTATGGACGTTGATCAAGGAAACTGAGTAAATCTGGGACTGACTTTTAGTGGTTGGTGAGAGCTTGGTGAAATAAAAGGCTGAAAGACAGACGCCGAGCTGGGCTGACTGCTGTTGGACTAGTCAGTAATATTAGCTGGCTGCTACGTCTGCTGTTGTTGACTCACTAGTTTTTGATCATAAGTAATGCAATCAGAACAAATACTCGAGTACAGCTGTCCATATTTACCACAGTGACACTCACCCCGATGCTGTCTTCTTGTCGATACTGCCTCCAGTTGTGTCCTGTGTCGCTGAACATCAGCAGGTACGCCGTCAGCCAATCAGAGCTGCCATAGCGACCCTGCGTAGCGACAGCAGTGATTTGTGTCCGCCCGCCCAAATCGACCTCCAACCACTGATATCTGTCTGAAGTCAGAGGAGACCAACCTCCAGCTCCTGGAAGCAGACAGAAAAACATCGGTGTGATCATGTCACTGCACGAACAAGAGACAAATCTGGCTGAACTTATTTCAGCAGACAAACTTTTCCAGAGTTTTAAAAGCCTTGAGCTCAAAATGTTTTATCAGCTAATTTCTTTGATGTTTAATTTGGAACAGTCAAAAGAGTTTTAATCTGCAGCTTAAGGACAGTTCTGTGCATAATACGAGCTGCAGCCGACACATTTACGGTTTAACACTGGAAGCCTTATACAATATTAAAATGGCCGGTTCATAGCAGACGTTCATATAATCTGAGTACCGGGGCAGAGACCATAAGACGAAGACACATTAAATAATTAAAATGCCAAAAGGCGTGTGTGTGTTTGTGTGCAAGTGAAAGTGCCGAGTCATACCAAAGTGACATTTTTCTGCAGTACGACAGATTTTACTGTATGCATGTATTCGTACTTCGACTCCTATGAGAAGAAGAATGACATAGATCTTCATTAAATCCTTTAACTGTTGGCTGGCACCAACTTTAAACCACAACTTGGGGTCCACAAGAAGCAGCACTGTGTAGGAATGTTTCCACAAGTGAATCACCATTTTGTTTCTTTCATACCGGACACACCCATGCATTCACACAAGCGTAAAAGAGATGCGAGTCAAATCCTGTCAAATCCCAATGACGCCAGCAAACTTGACAATGTGGCACGAAAGGCAGTTAACAATGCAGCTACCATAAAAAAAGATTTTAACTCCTGTTGATCCACACTGACCTGTGATCAGCTGAACGGTGTCTCTGTCATTCGTACGTCTGTTCTCACACTATGTAACTTTGGGCCCGGTCGGGAGAAGTACGTAACGCTTTACGGCACTAAGTCACACACCACCAACTATTTCACTGATTTTGGTGAAACTGGATCATATTTTATGGAGAAAATGTTTCCTGGTTTTCCCTCTGATGTCCTCCGGCTGCTCCGCCTCAACTCTCTGTGATTTACAGAGTTTATGATGGACAGTGAAGTAAACTGCTGACAACTGTAGCTGCTGTTAGCAAACAAGACATGTAACCGGGCTCAGCAGCATCTTTGGGCATAATGGCAGAGGAGAAGAGAGCGAAGAGGACGCTGATGGAGGAAGCTAAGAAGCGAAAATGAGATAGTGAGCGAGCAAGAAGCCGTCGGACAAGAGTAAATCTGGGACTGACTTTTAGTGGTTGGTGAGAGCTTGGTGAAATAAAAGGCTGAAAGACAGACGCCGAGCTGGGCTGACTGCTGTTGGACTAGTCAGTAATATTAGCTGCTGCTATGTCTGCTGTTGGTGACCTGGTTGATGTTTGGCTGTTAACAAAGTTGTCGACTCGCTAGTTTTTGATCATAAGTAATGTAATCAGAACAAATACTCGAGTACAGCTGGACATATTTACCACACTGACACTGGAGGAGATAAATCACAAAAAAATACTGATTTCTCTGCAATGTTGCACTAAAACAAATGAAATGGACCCAACGTGTCTGTTGTTTTGATGAAAAACTCTACAGAGAACTTGAACGATTTCCTTTAAAAAGACTGAACAAACCCTGCAGCATCCTTTCAGCATCCCAATGATCAACATTATTCTCTCCTTTTGTTAACTATTTACTTGAATGACTAACATCAACCATCTTACCCCTGAAGCGTCTCTGGATCTAATCCCCGTGACCACCATTTCTCTCCTAGGTCAATAGGGAGAGTCTTAGACAAAGCGGAGGCAGTGAGGGAGGAAACAATAAACTAACCCTAAAACCAAGTCCTAACCCTCAAGCTGTCCTGTGGAAAACGTCCTCATTTTCCAGAAATGGTCCTCATAAAGTTGTGTTTGTCACTCATGGGTGACTTTAAAGACAAATCTGTAACTAATAACAACAACCGTGCCATCATTTTGTCACTAAACTTTGTAGAAAATGATTGTAGAAATGTATCGACGTCTGGAACAAAAGTTCTTCTGAAACTTTGGAGTCTGGGCTCTCTGCCAATTGAGCCACTTGGTTATCAGTCCAGTCAGAGGTCGAGCACAAGCCTTCAGGTGCTCGTTTATACCTTTTGTATCTTCTCAAAAGGAGCCAGAAATTTTCACCAGAATGCACATTAAAAGGAATCAGAACCCCAATTTCTATTCCGTTTGCAGAGATGTCTGGGTTGTTTGTTGGAGCCAGCATCTCATAAAGTGACTTTCTGTAATTTTGGTTCCCAACTTGGATGACTAACAGCAATGCCAGAGATTAGTGTTTTGAACCCAATATCGAGGCTGTACCCACGTATCTGTCTGCCCAGAATGAAATCCCCTCGATAAATTCGAACAGTTAGAAGCTGCTGGTAGTTTAGATTGGATATCAACTTTGATCGTTGGACGTGTATCAAAATGAAATGAGCAGGAGTACAGGAGGGGTCATCACAGACTTCGTCGACTGGTGCAATCTCAACCACCTTTGCATCAACAACAGCAAGACGAAGGAGATGGTGATTGAGTTTAGGAGGAAGACGCCCCAGACCAGACCGGTGAACATCCAGGGATTGGATATCGAGATGGCGGGAGAATACAAACACCTGGGCGTTCACCTCATCAACAAACACTGTGGTGGCATCTGCTTTGTTCCATGTCTGCTGGAGGAGAGGAGGATAACTGCTACTCCGACCGTGTAAGAAAGAGCTGTCAGATTCTTTAACACCAGCATGACTTCGTGATTTCTTCTGTGTGTTTCTTATTTATGAGTCATTTCTTATCCACCTTGTGTATACGAGCTGCTGTGACAAGTGAATTTCCTGCTGTGGGATCATTAAAGTCTGTCTTATCTCTGCAACTCTCAGCATAATCCTACTACAAAGGTGCTTTAATTTAAAAAGCTTTTATAACATGCTGCTTTTATTTTATAAGCTTTGTAATGAGTAATTAATGGTTGATCAAGGATGTGGCTGAGGGCCAGTTATTAACAATGTTCCTTCACAGGTTAATACGCAGGTCAATAGTGCAACAAGACTGTGTTTGTATGAAGCAGAAGGCACGTTGCCTCGGAGAGTCTCTACTCATTTTGCTGGTAAATTAACTCTGAATGAGGCGACTCCTCCGAGGATGACGATCGAGGACGAGCAGGTTTTAATTTATTCAATGATTTCTGCAGAGAACAGCTGGGATTCAGGAACTGAAGCAATTTTTTTTTTATATTTCTACATCTGAGGTGTGTGTTGTCGCTCTCAAGACTGGATCAGTTTGATCAGACTAATTCAGTCGAATTCAATTCAGATCTCAAGCTGAGAATTAATAAGCCATTGTACCCAGTGAGGTGTTATTGTCAGCAAAAACAATCACAGACAAGATAATGAGCTAACGCTCACCATTATGAAACAGGAGAGATGTATATGGATTATCTATATATGCATATTTAATATCTACAGCACTTTAAATCAGATGTATTGTATGTAGACAGTAAATTAGTGTTGCTGCAGTCCACTGAGAACCAGCTCGATCTCAAAAACAGAAAGAAATTGTCTATTAGAAGTTGATTTCACTTTAAAAAACAAAACTTTTTCTTTAATTTAATTTCTATAATATTTGAATTTGCAGCATTTGTAAAAAAACAAACAAATAGCACATAAACTGTTGTAAAAAGCAATTTCATTTATAAGAACAAATAACAATACAGCTACATGAGAAAAAACAAACAAATTTATATGTGGAAAAGTCACTGCGACCTGATCCTGAGTCCTCCCGACCGACTCTTTGGCGAACTTCCCCAAAATAGACTCGTCTGGGCAGTGAGAGCCGGAAAGTCCCGCTGTTCACTGATGGTGATAATGTGATGAAATTTCAAGCAACCCACATTGTTCTAACAGTAATGTGGTAGTACTTTGTGTCTTTGGCAACTTATATGAGAAAAGATCTTCGAATTTATGTGGAAAAGTTGGCGACCTGATCAGCCCTCCCTGCCGACTCTTCGCGAACTGTCCCCAGAAAACAGCCTCTGTCTGGGCAGTGAGAAACTGTTTGGTCCTTAAGTTTACATTATTATGTGATGAAATTTCAAGAAACCTAAATTGTTATAACCAACAACAGTAATGTGGTACAGTAGGTTGGCAACTTATATAGAAACATGGACAGTCCGTCCTGCCAACTCTTCGGCAAACACTCCCAGAAAACAGCCTGGGCATCTGGGCAGTGGGAAACAGTTTGGTCCTTAAGTTTACTGATGATTATTATGTGATGAAGTTTCAAGCAACCCACATTGTTAGAATAAACAACAGTAATGTGGTAGGTTGGCAACTTATGTACTGTATAGAAACCTGGACAGTCCGTCATGCCGACTCTTCGATGAACCCCTCCACCCTCGCAAAACAGCATCTCCAGCAGCGAGACAGATACTAACGTAATGTTGTATATTTCTAGTTCATCAACTTAAATGATCTGCAATACAAAGCTCAAGACTTTATTTCGTTTTGAATCACTGCGAATTATTTTAAAATGAGAGGCACCATGGGGTCTGGAGTTAGAAGATATGAATCAATAATACTTTTCTTATTACTGTGTTAATGTTGAATTGATGCTCGGGAGTATTTAATGTGTTTTTATTCACCAGCGTCTATTTTCTTTGTCTGGGTGCCAGATAAAAACCAGAGCACGTCTTCACTGTCCTTCACTTTCTTTCTTGTTTTATCTTTTTCTTCTGTGCGGATAAATAACTTATGTTTTGCCATTCGGATGCATCTGATCATCCTTTACAAGCATCTGATCCTCCTTAACGCAGATCAAACTCGAATCGGTAAACAGACAGAGTGGGCCTGACTGAAGTGAAAGAACACAGCGGGTGTGTTTGCTCACAGCTTCTGCCATCAAACACACCACGGAAACAGCAACCTGCAGGCTGCGCTTCCTGCCGTCTCCCAGGTGGTGAAAATCATTCAGATCCTCTTTTGTTGTGTCGAAAGACAAAGACATCACAGCGCTTCCATCCAATTCTTGTCTCAGCCAACTCTAAAGGTGTGTTTTCTCAAAACCGTTATATCAGCACGTGTTTGTTTTGTCTTCAACTTTGTTGTCAGTTCTTCCCGTGACAAGCAAACCTTTTGCGAAGCATGTGATGCACTTCTAAAACACCATATGTAGCTAAAACAGAGCAGAAAGGAGGCAATAACCACTGTCTGTCTGTCTGTTCGTCCATCATTCACCCCGAGGTGTCTGTCAGTCTGCGTGAATCCAGCTGAGACTCATCTTTGATGTTGTGCGCCGTGCGTCCTGCAGGGAAGCGAATCCGAAATGAACGAGGTGAGCGGCGCCGCACATCAGAACAGAAACCGGGGGGTGGCCTCCTTTTTTTTACAGCTTACAACCGGCTGAAACACGAGGAGGGGTTAAAAAAATAAATAAGCAAGAATGAGAAGAAAAGAAGACAAGAGAGTGCGGCGATAAGTTATTAATGTTAAAGTGCTAAATTTTATATGTGAATACTGAAGGAGAGCTCACGCTGTGTTCACAGGACAGAGACAACGCCGGTCTCTCATGAACAGTCGCTGATGATCAGTCAAATATGACGATGTCATGCTAATCTTTAATTTACCTTAATCTCAGTATATTCTCTTTAAACACAGTATGCAATGGGAGCATAGAGAACTAGTGAAGTATCTACCAGTGTTGTACCGAGTCATGACCAAGACCAGAGTGTATCGAGACCGAGACAAGACCAAGACTTTATGGGGCTGAAGCGAGTCAAAACCAAACCCAAGACCAGACAGAATATAATCTACTTAGGTAGCTAATATTCACCCAAATCTCTTTGGTGAGGCGAGATCCGAGTCGTGCCTTGAAGTATTTCCAAACAGCGGTGTGTTCTTTTGGATGCTGTGGTTTAGCAGACAGCCACAGCTTCTTCTTCTCTTGTTTCTTCCTTCTCTTTTCTTATTCACGCTCTTGGAGTACATGTAAAGTTTTATGGCAGATGGGACAGCATCAGGAGCAGTTTGGGGTTCAGTATCTTACTCAAGGACACTTAGCTGGACTGAAGCTGATGTTGTGTTCATGTTTTCATCAAAACAAGAATCAAACTTTCACGCTGCCTTCCCTTTGGATGAAGTTCCCACTTAAGAACCGTGTGCTCCCCTCCACCTACTACCTAATTAATAAACCTGGTGCCCATTTGTGATTAGTAAACACAAAGATACAAAATCCCCCTCGTGGTTAAATCATAAATTATATACAAATGGCTCCTCCAGATTGCATCTATCTTTTTTTAATGTTTGGATCACATCCATGCTGCTACTAGCTTAAAAAATACATGCAAAGTTCGTAGACGCAGTAGCTAAATCTCTCATGGAAAACATTTTTCTGCAGGTATCTTTGCCACAACAAGATTAAACTAGCAAGGTTTAGTTTGCACAATCAGAAAGCGTCTCTTCACTGACTATCATGCTAATAATGGCAGTAAAGCACACCCCTCTCATGTAATATTGCTTCAATACCCAGCCAGAGACTCACTCACCTTCTCTCCGGTTCAGCTTGGCGAAACCTGGCCCGTGGCTGCCAGACAGCTGTGAGGAGCTTCTGAAGGATGATGGCAGGAGATTGGACACCAGAGGACTGTGACAAACCTCTGTGGATCACAGACAACAGAAGGGACAGGAGATTTAAAATCAGTTACCGCAGACTGTTGTAGATCTCCCTTCAGTCGTCGCACAGTAAAGAACGCGCTCTTCGATTTCAGGGCTGAAAATGTGAAAGATTTAAGGAGCCTAATCCTCAATTATCAGGCCTTATATCAGCTTTGTGTAAACAGCTTTTGGACCACAATGAAACTCAGCTCGATAAAAGATGCACAGTGTGCTAACAGCCTGACAGAGCAGACACATTCATTAACAAACTGGACACCGGAGTGACGTCAGAGGAGGCTTTTCAGACCACGTTAACTCTGATAGACTTTATATGATATGATGAGGCTGTCTGCTTCCTCGTTCGCAGTGTTTTCCATTTCCTTTTCTGTCTGTCTCTCTTTGTGTGTGTCGCTGGGCGTGGCCTCCAGTTTCTCTCTCACCTGTCTGATCACATCACCACCTGTTCCTCATCATCTAATCAACCTCTGCAGTATAAAAGACCGGCTCACCGTCTCACGCGCCACCAGGCTGTTCAGTAACCGTTGTGGTATCACACTTTGGGTTTCTTGTGAACTTTGTTGCCTGTCTTCCAACTGCCACACTCTGCTCCTTCTTGTCACTTCTGGACCTAACCAACTGGATTCCCCCTCACCTGGGTCTCCACCTGCCTTTGCACATTCCACCTCTGTTTTCTATTAAACAATAATTGGTCTGAGACGACTAGTGTTTCATTTAAAAAAACCTAAAGTTGTTGAAGATAACTCAAAATGTTTACAGTAGTCTTGCTTTTAAACTGTTTACCAAACTGTAGAATTACAGTAATTATCTGTAAATTAATGTTGATCCTTCTGAAATGTTCTGCGGAGCTTCTGGTTGAATTACGTTTATTGTGTGGACCGGGCTCGGATCAGCTCACCCGGCCGTGTTGCAGCCGTGCCTGGTGGAGTTTAAGCTTTAGCCCTGTCAGAGAGACTCTGTCCGTGCCCTGTTATCATTTCTGTCCACCTGCACACTTTTTTTTTTCTATTATTTATTTTTTTTACCCCTCAACTCATAATGTTTTATTCATGTTGGTTTTTCTCAACCAGCAGCTCTATAACTGGTTGTTCGGTCGACAGTTTTCATCCTGTGAGCCTGAAATTTACCGTGGAGGTTTTGTGAGGTTGTCAGTGTGTGAATGCATAAGATGCATGCACGTACGTGATTTGCTCTTGTTACGTCAAAAAGCTACCACAGCTTATTTGATGTAAAATGATTAAATGATGATACAATTCCACAACCAAAGGATGGGATATGAATAAAAACCCTGGATGTTAAGAGGCTGATAAAGATGTAGGCTCAGTTAAGTGATCAGTCTGAACTGAGCACACACCTGAAACTATAAAGATGTTTCTCTGCAGAGCTTTCATTTTCTGTAGGGAAGACCTTTCAAGCATCGAGTCAGCATTTTCTAATCAAATATTCTCTTTGCTTAGCGACGTTCCCCTGAACCAACTGCCAACTGTGTGTTTATTAGGAGATAAAGTGCACAGATGTTGGAGCTTTGAGCTGGATATCAACATTAAATACAATCTGTGTGCTCGAGCTTTGACTAAGTTTAATTTAATAAGCCTCATGTTATTTCCCTGTTGATCACGTCCATGAAACGTACTATGCTGTTGGTTACTGCTGCTGTGGGCTTTACCTCACTCTTTTCTCACACCTAACACAGTTTTTCCCGTTCACATCTGTTCTAAACACACTGCAGAAGTATTTCTGAGGCACACAGGACTGAGCGTTAGCTTGACAGCCCTTGGCCCGAACAGAGATATCGTGCATCATTAGTCTTCTCCACCTTGTCAGCTTGCACATCCAGCAGAGTGAGCTTCACCTCCCATCCTCTTTACCTCTCCATCTACAGTAAAACATCCACAATGAGCATCTGCTGCTTCAATAAACAGCAGCCGAACTCTTCAAAGGTCCATTAAACCATGCATCTATGAGCACAGTAATCACACCGAGGGGTTGTGCCCTAAAACATGAGCCGTAATCCTCCATAAACATAATAAAAATGATCTTTTCTGCAAACTTGCACAATCCACAGACCAGGAAGAGAGCCGGAGCCAAGGCTGCTCTCCGTTCCAATTAAATTTGCATATTTGTTCTAAAAATGAAAAAACGACGGACTTATTCTGAATCCTTTTCTTTGGAACATGAAGTAATGAAATGTACAGTAAGTCCTTTTCCCTGCCACTAATGCACTCATTAAAGTTTAATATAAGGACAAAAATGAGAAGCGAGAGAGAGAGCAGCATAAATAGTTCATGCAATGTACATTTACATGACATTTTACTTTTTTTTGGTATTTAGATGTCATTTTTATGCAGAGTGACGAGCACGCTGAGCAAAGACCGTTACCCAAAGAAAGAAACGAATATATTGTACAAATAACTATGATAATAACAAATCAGGACAACTGCACATGTTCGGTCACCCTCAGAGGTCTTACTGAGGTCAGAGGGCACAATCCATCCATTATCTGTAATCGCTTATCCTCATCAGGGTCACGGTGGGGCTGAAGCCTATCCCAGCTGACTTTGGGCGAGGCGCGGTGCATGCTGGACAAGTCGCCAGATCACATAGAGACAAACAACCGTTCTCCCTCACAGTCTTTGGACTGTGGGAGGAAGCCGGAGTACCCAGAGAGAACCAACGCAGACACCGGGAGCGCTAACCCCACCGGCCCCGCCACGGTCCGGTTCAGAAGTGTCCCAGAAGCAGAACCTCCGCGTTGAATACGCGGCTGATCTATTTTTGATGGACGCCGCGAACAGCGCACGTCAATTTACACAGAGCACCTCGAGCTGACAGGAAGCCAGACACAGAAACAGCAAAGAGAATCCGGTGGATTTTTCAAAATAAAATACAGTGCAAGTGCAAACTGCCGGTCATAAAAAACAGACAAAAGAGAAACAAATGAACTATGTAGCATATTCACACATGTAGAAGCATATTTAGAGGCTCATATACCAGGAAAATTACCAAACCTGAGCAAGTGAACAAAGTCTGGTGGGATAAACGCTTCTGAAACGCTCCCGGTGGAGTTTGAAGTTGATGCAGGACGGAACAAAACAGTGTCGCATTCGTAACGTGACAGAGACGTGCTCGTGGGGTTTCAGAGTAAATGTGGTGAACAGTGAATTACAATAATGAAAACATTTTCCAAATCTTGGAAAGATTTTTGTTTTTTTTCTGACTTGGAAAAAACAGAATTGGAGCCTTTTCTTTATGAGGAACTGCGTTTTTTGACGCTTCCATGTTGGCTTCACTTCACAGCTTCAGTTTGCTGCTTTTTTGGGGCATTTTCTGCATCTGCATGTATGATTGTGGGATGTTTTTCAATATGCTTTTGCAAGAAAGGAGCATCCAGAGACTGGGAACACGTCTGTACCATATTCAAATTGCCAGTGCATTATAACAGCAATGGAGTCCAACACAATAGTCAGCCTTAAAAAAGAGTGAATAAGGTGACCCAGTTGAACATCCAAACATGATAAGCTTCACAAAGATTGCTTCTGCATTGGATTGAAGGCACTGTTTATGTTCCACATGTTGCCATGCCAACACATTCACAATTTCTAGAAAATTGTGAAACTGTATAATAATTTTCTAAATATATGGAACATCTAAAATAAACTGCATCGAGCTGCTGACTGGACGAGCTTCAGAAGGCTCGGATGTGTTCATGACTGGCAGATGCAGGGCGGGAGGAGCATGCAGGCCCCCCGTGGATGTGCTGATCCTCACAGCTCAGTAGCTGTTTGATAGACAGGCTCCTGTCTGCAGTCGGACAGGTGAGCTGGGAGGACGGCGGACATGTCAGGGCAGAAAACACTCACGCAAGTCAAACTAGTGCCCAATCAGTGTCAGTCGGCAGAGACAGGACTTTCAAGATGGCAGCAACCAGAGCCACGACACTGAGCTTCACAACAGCTCTTCAGAAACCTGCGGGTGACGTCACAGAGACTACGTCCAGGTTTTAGACAGTCTGCGGGGACGTCACGGAGACTACGTCCAGGTTTTAGACAGTCTGCGGGTGACGTCACGGAGACTACGTCCAGGTTTTAGACAGTCTGCGGGGACGTCACGGAGACTACGTCCAGGTTTTAGACAGTCTGCGGGGACGTCACGGAGACTACGTCCAGGTTTTAGACAGTCTGCGGGGACGTCACAGAGACTGTGGTCCCAAAAAGCTCAGAAACACTTCGAGACCACACAGAGAAACTGTAGGCAGCCAAAGTTAGAAGTGTTTCCTGTTGGTGCTGCTCTTGTGTTCACTGAAGCATGTCTTAAGTGTTCCTCACACTGCCTCACACATATAATTTAGGACAAGGGCATTAAAAAACATAGAGGCACCTTGGGACGCATAAGCAGTGAGCAGCCTTTGTAGTGTGTAGGAATTTGTGGCAGCGTGTCAAGAGCGCCGTCTTCATCACGTCAGAAACACCTTTTCCTGTTTTCTCACATCAACACGTATACTTTACACATGATTCTACTGTTTTGATCACCCAAAGAGAGGCGCTCTGCTGCAAACCCTTTTTTTACTCAGTCAGACGTACCTTTAATCCCGTCTACTCGTGGAGAAAAATGAAATCCTCCACAGCTGCAGTGCTGGAAAGGTTAGTGAATCTGGCTCCTGGAGGAGAAAGTTACACTTTTAATGGAGGCAAAGTCATGCAAGTCAACATCTCTCCCTGCTCTATTGTGCACTTCGTACCGTATTTCACTATCCCAGTACACAAGACACTCTGTTGTGTTGGCTTCACTGAAAATCTGGTATCAGTTCTTCTGGCATCACTTCAAATTAATTTCTGCTTCCACTTCCAGATCCCATCATGAATAATTATCTATTTTTTGGACTGCTCTTTTTCCTTCTATGAAAGAAGCTGCTTTTAAAAACTTCTTCTCTTCTCAAACTATCATCCAACTCAAGCAAACATCAGTTGCCATCCTCATCTTTTCCATTACTTTCATTTTGTATCCACTCAGTTTTCTTTATTTCCATTACTACCATCTCTGCTGCCCTGGGGAAAAACTATCAAAATTCAGGACCTTTATGTCATTTAATACCAAATCTACTGTAAAACCTAAAGCTGCTTGATTGTTGAATTTCCAGATGACCAGTGGGAAAAGATATTATCGATACCAGAAGAAATAATCTGTGTCAGTGCCGTCTTCTAAACTGGACTCTTCACAGCTGACACCCAAAAGAAGAGATAACTCTGTAACTTCATGATCTGAAGCTCTTTTAACATTAATCATCTCACCTACCTCTTATTGTGAGCAGTGACAGACTGACAGCATCTTTAAAGTCCGTGTAAAGGCAATTCTGAGGTTTCTTTTAAAACACATCAAATATGCTGGAAAATAGTTGCTGAAAACACGTGAAAAGACTTTGAACGATATGTTACTTAAATGTGGAGTTAGAGGTTCAAACAGTTTTTCACCAGTTTTCAGGATTTTGTGGGCGGTCCTTAAAGGGTGGCTCGATGACACGCTGAGGCCACCCTGAGCTGAGAATACATTTTTACCTGATTTTGACACCTAATTTCATAAACTTGTCTATTTTTAATCATTCAAATTTGGCTGGATGGTTAATAACAAACTCAACATATATTTATTCTGACTTTAAATACAGTTTAAGGTCCTCCATTGGATCCATTACTCCCTCCAAAGCTAAACTAGCAAAAATATACATACAGATGTTTCTAACAGATGTGACTGGTGTCACATCTAAGCTACCCAAGCCACTATTTTTATTTTATTAATTCTTAAAACATGATCTGATATCCTAAAAACGGATCTGCAGCGATGTCCCTGTATTGCCATCTTTGAGGGAACCCACTGAGATCCCAAGCGTGCATGAGGAGGACTCAGAGGTTTCTTTGCTTTTTCTTACGTACTGTCGTGGAAATCATCTAACTTTACATCAGCATCGGTTTCCTGGTTGGGGAACTTGATGTTCTTTCTCAAACTTTAGAAAATCAAGTTTACTGTAAGAAGATTTTTTTTTTTTTTTTTTTGTCAGGTGGCAACCCGTAATAACTCTTTTCCAAAAACTAAAAATCTGTTATTTACTCGTCTGTTCCATTTTGTTCATGCATTTATTTAATCACTTTGTTCATTTTCAGTCATTGTGTTTTTAGGGTATTGTGTTAAAAAAAAAAAAATTAAAACATTGTATGGTGCAGACTTTAATCACCAACCCAGCAGGAAAAAATACCAATGACGTGCCCTTGAACGAGGCCTTTTTTTCAGTGAGTGATGTGGGAACAAAAACAACAAAAAAAAATCATTACTGCGATGGTGAAAGAGCTCGTTTGGGATCACTGTTTATTATTCATAATGTAAAAAAACATTAACTGAATCCAAAGTTTTATTTGTCTTCAAAATAGCTGGTAGCTACTCGTTAATGATACGAACACGACCGTGATATTTAGTCACAGCAGGCGACTGTTTGTCGTTTCAAACACTTTCTGTCATTTGGGCAAAGACAGAACAAAAAAGTCTTCAGGCTCTTGCATTGAGTCCAATGATAAAACAACAACAACAACAACAACAACACTGCATTGCACCAGCAGAAGAACTTCAACACAATATTTACCGATGCTGTTGAGGCCAGCTGGTCTCTGTACCATCCAGGTTTTAGTACAACGCACGCCACATGCACTCATTTAGCCCTCACCAGCACTGAGGCAGCCTAAATTATACATAAACACCAAAGACAGACTGTGTGTGTGTGTGTGTGTGTGTGTGTGTGTGTGTGGTGGAGGTCAGCGACACGTGACCGCCTCATTTCACTGCCGACACGATGCTGCAGCATTATGGCTTCATGTTTTAGCTTCAGCCCTGAGGAAAAATTACATGATCACCTGTTGAAAAGTTAATCAACGTCTTCTTTCTGTGCTCACGTTGATTCCCGAAGCGGTGTTTCACAGGTAGATGAGCAAACTAAGCTACTGATCAGCGCTTCTGGAGTTGGCAGGCGTTCAGTGTCACACACACACATACACGAGTATATTTCAGAAGGGGCCTGTTGACACGAAGGCCTGAACCCAGACTTTGTGTTTGAAGGACAGACTCCTAAACTTCACCCTGCAGCCTCTAATTTCCACCCAGACTCTCTGAGAGTCTGTGCTCGGCTGTATTTTGTGTTCCAGTTTGCTCGAGCTCAGCATAACGTTTTTTATAAATATGCAGAGCTTTGCTTATGCATATTTAACAACGCATCCTGCTGAGAAGCAGAAAGAAATTTACAAGCATGCAATGACAGACACACTTTTCTTGAGAAATATATTTCTTCATGAAGTGGCATTTCATGGAAATTTGTATTTTTCACGATTTAGCTCGTCCAGTTTCAGAGTGTAATCCCACTGTGTTAAATATGTTCAGCTGTACTCGAGTATTTGTTCTGATTACATTACTTCTGATCAAAAACAACCAGGTCACCAACAGCAGACACAGCAGCAGCTAATATTACTGACTAGTCCAACAGCAGTCAGCCCAGCTCGGCGTCTGTCTTTCAGCCTTTTATTTCACCAAGCTCTCACCAACCACTAAAAGTCAGTCCCAGATTTACTCTTGTCCGGCGGCTTCTTGCTCGCTCACTCTCTTCCCATTTTTTTTTTTCATCAACAATCCTTTTCCCCTCTGTCATTATGTCCTTAGAGGCTGCTGAGCCTGGTTACATTGCCAGCTCCTGTTCTGGCACAACACTAGCTCGCATTGGCATTCCCCTGTGCACCGGGTCTGAAAACCTCCTCTTCTTCCGAGTGGTCCAAAATGCCTCAACAGTTGCTAAAAAACTGGACTAACATTAGATAACAAAATAAGAGATTATCTAACAGTTGCTAACAAACTGAGCTAACAGCAGCTACACTTGGCAGCAGTTTACTTCACTGTCCATCATAAACTCTGTAAATCACAGAGAGTTGAGGCGGAGCAGCCGGAGGACATCAGAGGGAAAACCAGAAAACATTTTCTCCATAAAATATGATCCAGTTTCACCAAAATCAGTGAAATAGTTGGTGGTGTGTGACTTAGTGCCGTAAAGCGTTACGTACTTCTCCCGACCCGGAGCCCAAAGTTACATAGTGTGAGAACAGACGTACGAATGACAGAGACACCGTTCACCTGATCACAGGTCAGTGCAGATCAACTAGGAACAGTGTTACTTTTTAACTGTGTATGTGTCAACAATGATCGGTACTTTGCATGTATGATAACAGAGGTAGGGTGCAGCAAAAGGAAAAACAATTTAAAAGAGTCATGAAATGTAATAAAACTCTGCAGAATCATTTCTATCGTCTCTTGGGGCCACAGCAGGTTAGAGTTGTGGATTTATCATTGAATCTCTGCCAGCTGCTGGGCTGCTGTTCTGTAACTGACCCTGACCTGAAGGACCATAAAAATGAGGCGAGGAGAAAGTTTCAGAATAACTCAGGAGGAAGTGCAGGTGCTGTCTTCGGTCTCTTCTGTCTCATTAACCGAATCATGACACAGCTCGTCGGACTCCTTATCTCAGCTGCAACTTAAAGTTTTTTTCCTGTGGTGTTCAGTGTCAGCTACAGGCTTTAATAGCAGTGACATTTCTTCTGCGCTCACATTTACCAAAGACACTGCATCTGATCTAATTATCCCTCGTGGCAGCGCAGAGTGTAAGCGGGAACAGATGGTGCTTTAGAGTCTAAAGTAAGACGGAGACAGTGCCGGTATGTACATGTTTTGTTAAATTATGCCCAGGACTGCCGCAGAAGTCTCAGAAGTAGATTCAGCTACAGAATAACAGAGTAGTGTCTGGCAGATTGTGAATGCACCATATTGACTCTAAAGCATGTAGAGATATCCCTCAGCTGCCGCCGGCATGCGCTCGAGCTGCATGAGGTTAATTCACAACGCCCCACACGGTGACAGTGCGTGACCAAGTCAACCAGACAAGCAGGCGTGTCTGCTGCAGAGACTCAAGTGTAAACCCTTCACAAGAAAGGTTCAAGGCTAGAACCTGAAGTTGTTCTTCAAGGTGATGGGAGGTGACATCCTCCTCTCCTCGCCAGTCCAGGACAGAGCACAGTGTCAGAAGGTTTTAAAGGACTCAGTCTGGAGGCGACTTTGACCCTTATCGACGTGTTTCCAATGATACTTATTAAGGCTCTGTTCCATTTAGTGCAGTAAAGACTTTCCAGTGAGACAACATGCACCCTGGAATGCAGCCTCAGTTAGTATCATTGGCAACACTGCGTTTACCTACAACCTTCTACATCTACTTGCTCTTCATCATCCTCAGAATCTTTACCATCTTCATCGATATCGTGACTTTGTCGTCAGATTAATCGTCGTCATCATTTTCAACCTGCTTGTCTGCTGTCTTCATCATCGTCGTCGTCGTCGTCGTCGCCATCATCTTCTTCCTCTTTATCCTCATCGTCATCCTCGTAATAATCATGATATTCTTCATCTGCACTCTTCTCTTTCTTCATCTTCCTCCTCATCCTCATATTTTTCCATACGCGTCTACTGTTTCATCATCAGCAGCATCATTTCAACTTCATTTCCATCGCCATCATCTTCTCTTTGACTTCTTTACTCCTCGTCTTCTTATTCTTTATCTTCTTCCTCTTCATCGTCGCTGGTATCATTATCTTCCAACAGAGGAGAATTTACAGTAATAATGTTTAAAACTGAACTTGATATTAATCATTATACCTGCATCCTTCGTTGGAAACATCACATCTCGGGTGTGAAGCTCGAGGATCCTTCCACCATGAGAGTTTGAATGTTTAAAGCTGTAACTCTACACGACCCCGAGAGACAGAGCACCACGACCTCAGCAGAGTTTGACAGATTCTTGGACCAACTACAAGTCATCCGAGGTGATGACAGGGCGGCGTGATGAATGAGTGTGTGTTTAGGGCAGTCGGAGCTCCGGTGGGACTGGCCTTCAGCAAATATCAATGAGTCACAAACTCAGACGGATGGACTGCAGGCCCCGGGTTTTATCGCTTAACTACTTGTCCCTGGGTTAATAAATCTAGACTCCTGACTGACGGTTACAAGCTCACCCCGACGGCCACCGCTGCCATAATGTAGCCTTGACTTCATCACATGGCATTCATGGCTCCTCTTCTCTGAACACACATTTTCATAAATGACACTAAAAGAGAAATATGAGAGGGAGTTCCTCGTCAGCTTCCTCTCGCTTTTCTCATCTCCACCATCACAAACTCGAGTGTCTCATGAATCTTTACGGACAGGTGAGACTTTGCAGACTGATTAGATTATATCCACACACAGGTTTATGTTCATCTCATGACATCTGGCTCATTGGAAAATATTGAATTCTGATATTCTGGTTCAAATGGACAGAAGTCCGTAGCACTTAAGTCACACACCACCAACTATTTCACTGATTTTGGTGAAACTGGATCATATTTTATGGAGAAAATGTGATTTACAGAGTTGGTTGTTAGTCAGGCTGCCCGGACTGTGAGCTCAGAGCACAGGGTTAGTTAGTGTTTGTACCACAGGGAAGAGGAAGAGGTTTACAGGGGGAATGCTGACAGGTAGCAGAGCCAGTGTCGTGCAAGAACAGGAGCTGGGGATATAGGGAAGGAAACCGGGCTCAGCAGGAGGATGTTGACGGAGGAAACTAAGGAGAGAAAAGGAGAGAGCGAGCGAGCAAGAAGCCGCCGGACAAGAGTAAATCTGGGACTGACTTTTAGTGGTTGGTGAGAGCTTGGTGAAATAAAAGGCTGAAAGACAGACGCCGAGCTGGGCTGACTGCTGTTGGACTAGTCAGTAATATTAGCTGGCTGCTGTGTTTTGTGTTGCTGACCTCGCCTGATGTTTGGCTGACGAGTACAGCTGTCCATATTTACCACATTGGGATTACACTCTGAAACTGGAGACAGTAAATTGCAAAAATACAAATTTCTGTAGTCTGGAGGGAAAAAAGAGGAATGGCCGAGCCTGTTGGATGAATTAAACATTAACCTGCATCATCATTGATCAAACCTGAGGTAAAACCAAACATCCAGCAGGAAACAGCCTCCTGTCTTTCATGTTTTTCTATCTGTATCTGTACACAAGCCTGTGTGGGGTGATTGACGGGAAGCAGAACATGACATGACTCAAGTGAAGCACAGTTTAGATCCAATTAAAGCTCTGTGATTGCAGAGACTGAAGTATGAATGACAGCAAAATGAAAAGCTCTTCTCTTATGCTCCTTTAATGACTCTTCTCCATCTGATGCAAGCTGATATCTGCAGGACTGCACGTCCGAGTGAATAAAAATGGAGTGATGGTAATAATGTGATAGTTTATTGATTCGTCTTCTTAGAAGGAGCACAGACCAGACGCGCTGCAGGAGCTGACGGGGATTCAGGAGTTTTGAGCCCGGATCTATCACTCGTACATGAGATAACTGCTCCCACAGAGGCTTCTGTCAAGGTGCTTCTGACCAGGCTGCAACATTATGCAGATGTCATGAAGTTTTACTCAATTAGATCATGATGTCTGGAAATGCTCACTTCATGAGAGGACCACAGAGAGGTGAAGTAGTAGTTAACTTTTATTGTGTGTTTTGTCTCTTTTTCCATTTCAAGTATATCTTACATTTTTCTATATATTTCTTAGTTGTGTGTTAGAGTGTTTTTCCGCCTTGTGTAAATGAGCTGTTGTAGCATTGATCCCTTTCAGGTACTCCGGCTTCCTCCCACAGTCCAAAGACATGAACCATCAGGTTAACAGGTTAATTGGTGACTTTGCTTTCACACTAGCGCTGTTTGGTCGGCTTTAAACGGACCAGAGTTCGTTGCAGGTGTGAAATCTCATCCGAGCTCTGGTGCGGACCAAAGAAGCGAACCCTGGTCCGCCTGAAATCGTGGGGCTCGGTCCGCTTACAAGTGAACCCTGGTGCCGTTTGAAAAAGAGAGCAAGCAGTGGTCGAGCAACATAGACGCCCTCGATAAAGCCGTTAGAGATAAACGTTATTTGATGTCATCTGATTGTTTCACAGCGGTCACGTTCAACACATATAGACACACTCTGCCGGACAAGCCTGTGGCGATTTGAATGCACCCTAAACCGTTAGAGTAGCCTTTACATGAGTGTGTTTGTATTGGGCAGCTTTTCAGGTGCTGAATTAGACTAACTGGTTTCTGAAAACTAGAATATTATCCTCAAACAAACACACCAGAATCTCCAGCCGCCACCTTCAGGCAGCTGAACTGAGAGAAGACAACACTTTGTCTGCCTCGTCTCTCTCCGGATGCAGCACCTAGTGAGTTTTAACTCGAGAACCTTTCTCCTCTGAGATTCGGTGACTGTGAGTGTGAGAGTCATTCACTATCTAAACACACACACACACACACAAACACGAGCAGGACAAACACTTTGTAGGCATTATGTGCACACACACACACACACACACACACTCAGACTTACTGCAGTACTGCTTAGCATTCCTTTGCCCTCCTCACATCATGTTCTCCGTCTCCAGACACACACACACACACACACACAGGTTCAGAGAGCAGCGGTATTATCTGTCATTAGGCTCAGATTAAAAACACACACTCGGCCGAGTCCCAGTCAGCTGAGAGACGAGATAACAATCCCATGGGGACTCGTGCAACAACACCAGTGTGTCTTTTGTGTGCGTGTGATGTCGACACTTTGCCTCATCAGAAGCGCTTGCTGTGTGCGTCTTCTCCTTCTTTGCTTTTGCATTCGGGGGAACGTTGTGGAGATAATTGGAGAGGAGATAAGTGGCTGTGCGTTCACACCTGGACCTGCGAGGTTCACGTAATTGGCGAGGACCAATTCGGCACGTCTTTTGAAGAGCAGGTGCAAACTGGTGTGCACGGGTTAAGAAAAGAAGAGCAGTCAGAGGAAGAACTTTTAAAGACTGCAGAAGAAGAGAACGCCCACCACAAAAAAGGTTAATTTAAAGTACAGATTCATTTGCTGTAACACTTCACCTCCTCAGGACTGTGTGTGGGTGTGTGCACAGACTGTTTGATCGATTATTCCCTGACGCACTTGTTATTTCCTGTTACCAGAAAGTGGCACGGCAAACTTCAGCCCCGTGTCTTCTGGAAATAATTGGCTCGAGAGGCTCTGTGATGTAAGCGACTACTTTCAGCCACTCGACCTCTGAAGGTGTGCTGTGGTATCTGGGACCAAGACGTTAGTGGCAGATCCGTTAAGTCCTTTTAAGTTGTGAGCTGGATCGGACTTGTTTGTCCAGCACGTCCCACAGATGCTTGATTGCACTGAGATCTGAGGAGTTTGGACGCCTGCTCAGTTGTCCGCAAAGGCTGCAGCAACCACTAGTAGCAATCAGCAGCTCTGGAGTTTATTGTAGATGTCACATTGCCGATGCTTGCAGAGCCGCTTAGCTTAAACAGCACCTGCCATGAGTGTGTGTGTGTGTTTGTAACACAACTCTTCTTCCTCAGCTGTTGCCTTGTGTCGCACCTTAATTTGTCCCGGCGGCAGCAAGGTGCACCATCTTCATGTTAGTCTGTTCAATAACTATTCACGTTCTGTCCATCAACCTTCAGCTTGTTTTTAAGTTTGACTTGTTGTGTTCCTTCAAACCATTATCCTGCTCAAAGAGAAGAGTGTCGTGAGGGAATACAGTTTCCATGAAAGGGTGGACGTGGTCTGCAACAGTGCTTAGGTAGGCGTCAAAGTAGCATCCACATTAATGGCAGAACCCAGCAGAACACATAGTTCACATAGTCCATCCTGGTACCACGAGTTCACCAGGTAAGCAACGTAACGCAATCCATCAGACCAGGCCACCTTCTTCCATCGCTGCGTGGTCCAAGTTCTGATGATCACATGCCGAGTGGACAGGGGACAGCGTGGGCTGTCTATCAGAACCAGCGTGACCTTCTTCAGCAGTTTGAGCTGCAGTAGCTCGTCTGTTGGATCGGAGCCTTGGCGGGCCATGACCCTGTCGCCGGTTCTGACCACTGCAGACCAGAAACAAGCCACACAAGAGGTGCAGTTCTGGAGATGTTCTGACCCAACTTGTCCAGCCATCGTTTGCCCATTTTTTTTCAACCGCAAGGACAAAATGTTCACCTGCTGCCTGATAGACCTTATGTTAATGAATAATAATAGAAAGGAGATGAGCTGTAATAATAATGAGCACAATGTCAGAATAACACCGAACAAAAAGGATCATTAAACTCAAACACGAACTTGACGTTTCGATGCCAGATCACTGCAGGCCGACACCTGCGCTCTTCTGATATCATTATTTCCATTTGGCTGCATTCACCTTCATTGCTCTACTGTAGTGAGACATCACCCGTATCTACACCATCTCCTCCCTCCACCTGCTCTGCTCGGAGCTTCGTACTCGCAGCTGTAACTTCATAACGGAGTGTTTTTTTTTTTTATGCAGCGTATTATTTGTTGACAAATCCCAACACTAAATACTCACAGAGCGCGCCTGAAGGCATCGCAGGTGCTGATCGAGCTGCTGCTTTAGTCTGTCACGATGACACGCAGATTGCAAACACAAATCGGTTTTCATGTGGTGCCGAACGATGCAAATATCTTTCAAACATCACTGCAGACAATTAAATAAGCAGGATTCATTCCTGCATCTGATGCAGTGACTGTGTATAACTTCACACCTGCAGTGAAAGGGTACAGATACTCCACATCCGCATCCAATTAGCCTCTTAGCTTTCTGCTCTCCAGCTCTCTGTTTCACACTACGTGTCCGTGATTGCTTTGCCAAGTGCTGTTCTGGCAATGAATTCTCCATCTTTTTTTTTAAATATCAGGATGCTCCCAATCCCTCAGCCGCTTTCCTCCACACCTGCATTATTAATGGTACACGACTTCGCTTTGTGATATACGGCCTCCTCTCCAGATGTTTCTGTTGACGTCAGCTCTAATTATCCAGCGTAGGCGTCTCTGATGTCGAAGAGATCTATTCTTATTGTTGTTGCAATATTCTCTTAACTTTTCTCTCATAAACTAACAGATTGTAAATCATGTTGTTGCTACACTGACCTGTGATCAGGTGAACGGTGTCTCTGTCATTCGTACGTCTGTTCTCACACTATGTAATTTTGGGCTCCGGGTCGGGAGAAGTACGTAACGCTTTACGGCACTAAGTCACACACCACCAACTATTTCACTGATTTTGGTGAAACTGGATCATATTTTATGGAGAAAATGTTTTCTGGTTTTCCCTCTGATGTCCTCCGGCTGCTCCGCCTCAACTCTCTGTGATTTACAGAGTTTATGATGGACAGTGAAGTAAACTGCTGACAGCTGTAGCTGCTGTTAGCTCAGTTTGTTAGCCGGGCTGCTTGGACTGTGAGATCAGAGCACCGGGGGAGTGTTAGTGTTTGTGCCACAGGGAAGAGCAGAGCAACGCAGCTGATGTCATGCAAGAACAGGAGCTAGCCAAGCACGCAATGTAACAAGGCTCAGCAGCCTCTATGGACATAATGGAAGAGGTGAAAAGAGCGAAGAGGACGTTGACGGAGGAAGCTAAGAGGAGAAAAGGAGAGACCTTGTTGATGTTTGGCTGTTAGCAAAGTTGTCAACATAAGTAATACAATATAATAATTAATGAAGACTTGACATGGGCTCAAGCATCATGTCACTGTACGGCCTCTTCAGCACCGCTTCCCCATAAAGACGTCCTCTGCTGCTTCAGTTGCCGAGCAGGGTCGCCGTGACCGGCTGCAGGAAACAGAAACATCTGCCCTCTCACGACAGTTTTACCTCTTTGGCTCACTCTGACAAATAGCTGGAGTCAGACCTCGCCTGTGGCACTGGCTCAGCACTCGAGCAAAGTCAAATAAAACGAGGAGAGAGGTCTGAGCATCAGAGATTATTAAGTGGATGATGTACTGTGTGTGTTTGCTCTCTAAGAGGGCAAAAAAAAACTGTTCTTCTTGACTTATTGATTTAAGAGACAGCTGCATTTTCTTTTCTTGTGGTTATACTTTCTGACAAATCCAAACTCTTTCCCTGAGGGCAAAGAAATCTCTTTATCTCCTTTATTTCACTCTTTCAGAGCTCATAATGTCAGTGTGTAGCTGTCGTCTGTCAAGGGAATATAAACCTGACGTTGTAATCTCACACCGGATCCCTGAGTGGTCTGCTTTGACTCCCTCGAACTTATTTGCACAGACTGCGAATACATTTTAACACAGCATCAGACAAACATTTACTCTCCGACAGCCGATTTATTAGGCTGTTTGTTGCAACAGCTCATAGGTGGAATGAGTTTCCACCAACGCGTTTATGAGCTTTTTGTGACTCAACAAAGTGTCAAATCAGCTCATATTTCACGCTGTGCCTCATCATCACAAATCCTGCTCAAAGAAATTTAATGAGCGGAGGAAAGTGAGATGAAACAAGTCCCAGAGGGTTTAAAAAAATCAAGTTGATGGAGAAAAAGATGAAGATTTAGTCTAAAGTTTGCAGTCTCTCTCCTCCTGCTGCTCATCTGTGGCATCATAACCTCTGAGAAGAATTAAATTATGAATTATAAAATCATAAAAAACCTTCTCTAATTCACATTCGTGCCTCTGCAGCTCCACTTTCAGCAGGTGAGGCTGTGAGTGAGTGACTTACTCAAGGGCAACCGCACTACATGCTTCCTACACCGACTCTGGAAATCGGTGCATGAAATGCATGAAAAGAAATCGGTGAGCTTGTTAGAAAACTCAACATGCACGACTAAAAACTTTTTTTAGACTTTTTGACGAGCTGTTGACCGACAACCAACATCCGATCTCTCTGAACTCACCTCCTCTTGTTGCCCCGTACGAGCTGCAAAGCATCAGGACGACCTGTGTGATAATTCCCTGGACTTTTTTACTCCAGAGATCCATGGTGATCGGAAAGGATGCTGCAGAAAAAGAGGTCTTCCTCCACCCTACTACTACTCCTCCTTCCTCCTTCCTCCTCCTCCACGCTCTCACACTTCCCAGACGATATTCTGCACCTTCCTTGCGTCCGCCTGCTCAACATCCACCTGACTCCACGGCGATGACGAGGAGAAGGCGAGAGGCTACTTTCTGGTTCGGCTGCACTCTGCAGAGTGAGGTGAAGGAGGAGAGGGAGGGAGAGGGAGGTACAAAGGGAGGCTGGAGAGAGAGAGAGAGAGAGAGAGCTCTCACTACTGTCACAGCTCCAGTAAAAGCTACTTTAGTCATTAAAAGGACTTGAGGAGCATGTGCGCTGCCAAAATCCTTCAGCGGAAAACCCGCTGCAGGCTTCTGTGCTCCGATAGTGTTTCAGAAAGAGCCATCTCAGGTCCCATTAAGGCTCCGGGCTGCTGCTCACAGTCTGTTTGTCATCATGGAATGCAGTTCAGGTCGGCTGGTCACGGTAAAAAGGGATCCCCGGCACAGTGAGTCACTGCAAATCAATTGAAAGTATCCCACTGAGAGAGGAAACGGCGATTTAAAATCACTACTCAGGATCTAATTATAGGTTTTTCTTCTCCGTATTGTTCCTTTATCTCATCTCAGACATAAATTAGAACGAAAGATTTTTGTACCCCGTCCTGAGAATGACGTCTTGTGAAATTGGCTGTTTCTTTTTCTTTTTAATTAATCAGGTACAACTGAGATTAAAATCTCTTTTCTAAGGGGCCAAAAAGAAGCTGAATAAATGCACCTATACAACAGTTGGAACAAGTAATTTGATTGAACCGGAGTCCTTCCTTGAATGTTGATGTAGAGCACAACAGCTCTGAGGCTTTAAACTGCACGTATCACTCCACGTTACAGGTGCTCTGATAACCGTTACGTTACACTGTGGTGCAGTCTAAGAAAGATGATGACAAAGTTGAACACATTTATACGAATACTTTAAAATCACACGCAAGCGTGGACCGTTTACTGCATACTGAGTGAAGCCGTCTCACAGCTCGAGTCATTAGTCGCTGTCAGCAGACCCTGATCGTTCCCTCACCTTAACCAACTGTTAATTGTAACCATGGTGACGAAGTGGTGGGAAAATGAGGCGGGCCAAATGACGCCAGGTTGCTCAAATAAGCCGTGTGTGACGACACCCACCTGTCAATCAAAGCGTCCACGCTCTTAATCCTGCATAACTTCAAACCTTAATATAATTTGAACAGGTGAGTTGTATATAAACTCACCCTCAGTACAGTTGTCGTGAATTTCTACTTGAAGTTGGACGTTTTAACATGGGGACTTATGGAGACTGACTCACTTCTTCTGGAGCCAGCCTCAAGTGGACGAGAAGAGGAACTGCAGTTTTTGGCTTCACCGACAGGAAGTTACAAATCTCTTTCCCTTTTTCGGTGCGATATCTCGTCTATAGGTTAGCGGTATCACCAGAGAAAGCTGTTTTTTTTTGTCTTGTTCCTTTTGGCACTCTGAGTCCTCGGTAATAAGAAGCTTTTAATATTGCAGGCTGGCACCGACGTGTTTTGACTAGAAGCCTTCGTCTGTGTCTGAAAGTAAAACACAAAAAACTTTTTCAGGAGACCGAGTGAAGACGGATCGGGGGATCATATACTGGTGTTCATTGATCTCCTCTTATAGTCCAACCACACAGCCTAGAAACTGAAATAAACTGAAAAATCTCAGTTTGTATTTTTAGGGGAAACTTTCAGGAAGCTTTTGTGATTAAACACAAAGACGTGAAGAAGAGGACGGATGTCTCGACGGGGAAGCTGAGAGGTGTAATTTCTCGTCTAAATTAGGTTTTCACACACGACGCTGTGTAAATATCTGAGTCGGTTCTGCAGAGTGAAGGGAGAGATTATGCCGCAGTCTTTATCGGCATTATCACAGTTAACGTTACTATTCCTGGATTGTGCCACTGTGCTTGTTTTATCTGCCTGCAATGACTTTACCGTACAGCCACACAGGGACGTTAGAGAGAGGCTTTTCAGGAGCAGAGAGGCGGGCGGCATGTGAATGAGGCAGGCCGGTGTGTGTGGAGAGAGAGAGAGGGCAGAGATACGAACTAATGCAGCTCGTTTTATACCGGAGCTGTAGTTTTTGTGTTTAGAACGAGAAGCAGCCGGCCTGGAAGAAAAAGTGACGTCTGAAAAATGTACTGTAGATTAATAACCAGGCTGACAGCGAATATTTGCACTTAAAACTACCCAGTTTACTCAGCATGTGCAGATAATTCTGTGTTTATTATTCATGTCTGAATACTGAACAGAAATCAACCTGTGGAGTTCCAGATCTACTCTTGTCTTGCTTCTTAGTTCTTCCATCAACCGTCCTCGTCAGTCTCTTCTTCTCTGTCATTTTATCCATAGAGGCATCGCCCGTTTGCCCAGCTCCTGTTCTGGCACGACACCAGCTCCGCTCCCCGTCAGCCTGAGGGTTAAAACCTCCTCTTCTTCTTCTTCTTCATCCAAAAACGCCTGTGGTACAAACACTAACACTCCCCTCCCGGGGCTCTGAGCTCACAGTCCGAGCAACAAACTGAGCTAACATTAGCTAACAGCAGCTACAGTTTACTTCACTGTCCATCCGGAAACTCTGTAAATCACAGAGAGTTGAGGCGGAGCAGCCGGAGGACATCAGAGGGAAAACCAGAAAACATTTTCTCCATAAAATATGATTTCCATTGCATCACTTACCAAAACACAGCCGTGCCTGAATACAGCTCCACAGAGCCACTACACATTCACAGCGTTAAGCGACAGACGTGCTAATAACTACAGTTACTAATTTCTAATCTGGCTACCGTACGATCAAAACACGACATGCTGCTGTAGCTCTCTGTACAGAATGACGTTCGCGTGCTCGCAGAGCTCTGAGATATTCCCAAACTCATTTTCACTCTTATTTAAACAGTGACACATTTTAACAGCTGGCTTGCAGTATTTAAATATCTCCAGTCTTCAGTGTGTGTGTGTGTGTGTTACAAAAGTCAAATCAGAGTTCTGCCAGTTTGTGATGTAACTTTTATTGGCACCAAACAAGCGTCTTTGGTGTCATCGCGTTCATCTTGATTTGAATTTAATTGCTGACAAGTGAATCAGCTCATGAACTCCTGCAGCTCGTTGTAAGTGAAACAAACGACTTTCTTTGACATTGTGTTTTTGGCAAATTGCTTGTTTTGCCTTCGACTTTGTCACTTTGCAGCTGTATCCGAGCCCCTCCGCAGCCTCCTGCCAGGCCTCGTTTTGTATAACTCATTTTAATTTTGCATACTGAATAAAGCCGGCCAATGACTGATGCACTCACACTCTACTTTATATTCACAACACCTGCCACAGGCTGTGAACAGGATTTTGGCTTTGGCCGGCGAGCTGGTGGGCTAAAACAGAAAAGACTGTTTGAGTTAGTTTAAGAGGTGAGCGGGGATGTTTTAAACTTAATGGAAGCAGAAGGAGGGGGTAAATATAATGAATTTTCTTTCCATTCACTGTAAATGTTGGAGCATTTTGCAGGTGATGAAGGCTTGAAACAAATCTTTACTCTATTTATCTGTCAGAGACGGTGATTCTGCTGATGGCTGTAAATTGGTTTGATCAGCTCACAGTTCAGCCTGCAAACACATCGTTTCTTTTCTTAGCTTCTTGTGTCAACGTCCTCTTCACTCTTTTAACCTCTGTCATATGTCCATAGAGGCTTCTGAGCCCGGTTACATTGCAAGTTTGCCCAGCTCCTGTTCTGGCACGACACCGGCTTCCTCCCGTCAGCATTTGCCGGGCCTGTAAACCTCTTCTTCTCCTTCCCAGTGGTCCAAAACGCCTGTGGTACAAACACTAACACTCCCCTGGTGCTCTGAACTCACAGTCCGGGCAGCCCGGCTAACAGACTGAGCTAACATTAGCTAACAGCAGCTACAGTTTACTTCACTGTCCATCAGGAAACTCTGTAAATCACAGAGAGTTGAGGCGGAGCAGCTTATGTAAGAAAGATTATCCTGCAGCATGGAGACGGACTTGTTTATGAGAAGTCTCTGCACAGCAGGCTCGCCTTGTTTATCGGGCCGCCTGAAGCATTTCCCTCCCAGAAAACTGCATCCTCGTGCAGTTTGGGAGGCGGGATTGTCTTTTTCAGTTAATTGCACAGACCTCTCCAGACACACGATGACAAACAGCGGAGCTCTTCTACATAAAAACTCGAGCTTCATGTCGAGAAGCTGCTTTCCATTATCGACTCCGGTTTGTTTTCCCTTTATTGACCACGAGAAATGTTTTCTTTGTGCCACGGCTGACCTTGGATATTATCTCCTCATGAATAATGTTAAGAAACATCAATGAAAGGGAGTGAGTCAGTCTCCGCCTGCAAACTCTGTAAAATGTACATCATTACTGTAAGATTCATCAGCGGGTAATGAAGTGGAGAAGAGCTTGTGAGCTTTTTAGTTTACGAGCTCAGACAGCAGCAGCGTAGTGGGCTGAGCAAAGCTGATCAAAACACAATGAAGCCGTAGAAGCGGTGGACAGATGCTGAGGCTGCGTTGCCTTTGAGTCTTTTTCAGCTGCTGCCAGTTGCAGAAGCTGCTATCTCAGAAAATATCAGATATTTATTGATTCCTTGTGTGCTTCCTATTAGATCAGTGCTTCGGGCTCTGCTGGTTTCTTTTCAAATCTCCTCAAACAAACATTTTCTAAATGTTTTCATCAACTTTTAACATGCTTCCCACCTTTGTCTGCTCACTTTAGTATTTATTGTCCGTCTGAGTGCTCCATGTTGGACATCATCTGAGGTTTTTGGTCTCGGCTCATGTACGTAGATGTTCAATCACGTGAACGGTGTCAAGAGGAGCGCCCTCTCTAGCACCATCAGGAGGCAGGTGAACATGGAGGTGCAAGAACATGAAGCCTCAGATCTCTTAGACTGAAGAAGAGGAGGAGGAATTGGTGGACTGGTGGAGTGAGCAAGTGTCTCTTTGAGGTGTCCTCCCATCTGAACCACGATCGAGTGGAGAAGGAGAGAGGATGGAGGATGTGTTGGAGAGGAACCAGCCAGAGAGTTCCCACAGATCCAAGGAGAGTTGATCAGGCTCAGCAGGAGTCTTCAGGTGGAGCAGGAGAACAAAGTGAAGTTAACAAGAGGCTGGATGAAACTGCTTCATACACCCTGGTTCAACTCCAGCACGCCGCCACATCATTCACCTTGGTTTCAGCTTCCACTCCTGCAATCAGTCGACACAGAAGCTCCAAACTTAAGCAGCAAACACATGTACTCCATGTCCCGTGTTCAGATCTGACTTTCCCCCCCTTTGTCTAACTCAAAGTCGATGTTTTCTTCCAGCTGAGCAACTCCTGTCAGTCACCGCCGACAGGTCAGCGATCGTTAAGGCTCCGAGGCACCTAATATCACGCTTCATAACCCGGTCGATACCCCCTGCAGCACCGCGGAGGAAAAAAAAAGGTCCAGCTCAGCCTAAATGCTCCCAGAACACCAAAGGACGTTCATGTACCTCGCTGCTCACCGAGGTCAAAGCCACCAAGACGTCGTTTGTCTGGAGGAAAATGTCAGTCAGTGAGCAAGTCAGTCAGCCTGTTAGCTAGTCGAGCAGTCAGTTATTCAAAGAGTCAGAGCCTGGAGGATCAAGCCAAGAGCTTTTCTTGACTTAATGTCACAAGGTGTCACAATCTGCTGTCGTTTTACTCCATCAGTCAGTGCAGATTAACTAGTTTTACCCCCTAAAAGTCACGTTGTTGCTGCATGAAGTGTCCTGCGGGTACAGCATGTTGCACACAATAATTTGTACAGTTTATTATGAAAACTCTGATGAGAACTTTGTGTAAAACACAAGAGGTTAACATGTTTTGGTGTCTGCTCCTTAAAGTCAGTGTTCAGGGGTAGATTTAATTCAACAATCATAAAAATCAGACAGAAAACATGATTAAAACTTCTCCACCAACCTTCATCTGTTGTGTGCAAACATGGACTTGGAATTATGGAGATCACATTGGATGACGCATTCATAAAAAGCCACGGCTCTCATGTTTACACTCGAGAATAGCTGTGGAAAGACCGGAGGTCCCTGCTGAAGTGAGGAGAAGGAGACGTGTTAACATGTTAACCTCTGGCTCAGATTTGGTCATTTTCCTGGTTTACGTGCTTCTACATGTGTAAATAAGCTACATAGTTCAGCAGTTTGCACGGGGTGTTTTATTTTGAAAATCCACCAGATTCTCTATGCTGTTTCTGTGTCTGGCTTCCTGTCAGCTCGAGGTGTTTTGTGTAAATTGACGCGAGCTGCTCGTGGCGTCCGTCATAAAATAGAACAGCCGCGTTAAATTCAACGCGGAGTCGAATTTGGGGGTTAGAAATGAGAAGCTACTCACGGCGTCAGCTAGGGTTGAATAACTTGTTGCCAGCTGAAACTTATTAATCACTGTAATAATTATCCACTGGAAGGCTCTTACAAATTTACTTAGTTAAATCATGGTGGTGTACAATCTGATCTGATGTTTTGGGACACATAAAAATACAAAACCTACCAGACACGCTTGCATAAAACAAACTTTGTTCATTTTTTATTGTCATTCTGAGTTCAAACCAGAAACAAATCAGACTTCTCACATCTTTTTTTACTTCTTTGTTTTTGTACAAATTACAACCTTGGGAAAGAAATGTGCAGACGAAATGTAATCTCAGTCTGCTTTATAGATTTACTTTACATTTAAAAACTGTCTGCTCATTATTCAGCAGTCCAAGCTCAGCAGCAACAAACTGCTCTTCTGTCTTTACTCTGCTGTTTGGTGTCAAACAGATGTGATCAACCACAAACACAAACGCCAAGCCGCTCGGTGAAATTGGTTTAAAGATTGGTATCGATCCGTCCTGACCTGCATCTCTGTTAACAGCTTTAAACTCGGTCGGTAAATCAGTCACAGGGCTGACTCCTGACCTCAGTGGCGGCTCGTTTCTGTGTGTAATCACTCGCTGAATCTGACCCCACGCGTTTTCTTTCCCCTTTCTTTCTCATTGTCCGATACAGACGCTCTATAAATATCCCACATCTCTGCCTGTTACTTCATTTCTCTGCGAGTGCTGCACTCGATTTATGAAGGCGGTAAAAAGAAATCTCTCTGCAGTCGCTCTGCAGATTTCTCCACACGACACGTATCTCTGCTGCCGGCCGGCGCTCGGGACGCTGTGATCAGGAACAGAGCGAATTTATAACAGAGACGGCGATAACCTCTGCTCGCCGTCCATACTCAGGCTAATGATTCCCTCTATGTTTGCCTCCATCCTTTGTTGTCTTCGCCGACGTCCTTCTTGTCTGTCACTGTCAACACCTGTTTCCTCTCTCAGCCCGTCTCCTGCTGACACGAGCTGACAGCATTAATCTGAGCAAACTGTTTTCCTCTTGAACGAGCAGGGACGGCTTTCTTTTACTGACCTTCGTTCTCTGGTTGTCAAGCCTGAACAAATTGAATCTTGTAGCAACAAAGTGAATATTCAACCTGTAAAGCCGAACAAACGTGACATTAAATACAATTCAACAACAGCAGACACAGCAGCCAGCTAATATTACTGACTAGTCCAACAGCAGTCAGCCCAGCTCGGCGTCTGTCTTTCAGCCTTTTATTTCACCAAGCTCTCACCAACCACTAAAAGTCAGTCCCAGATTTACTCTTGTCCGGCGGCTTCTTGCTCGCTCACTCTCTCCTTTTCTCTTCTTAGCTTCCTCCGTCAACATCCTCTTCACTCTCTTCTCCTCTGCCATTATGTCCATAGAGGCTGCTGAGCCTGGTTACATTGCTTGCTTGCCCAGCTCCTGTTCTGGCATGACACTGGCTCTACTCCCTGTCAGCATTCCCTGTAAACTTCTTCTTCTTCCCAGTGATCCAAACCGCCTGTGGTACAAACACTAACACTCCCCCGACGCTCTGAGCTCACAGTCCGGGCAGCCCGGCTAACAAACTGAGCTAACATGAGCTAACAGCAGCTACAGCTGTCAGCAGTTTACTTCACTGTCCATCATAAACTCTGTAAATCACAGAGAGTTGAGGCGGAGCAGCCGGAGGACATCAGAGGGAAAACCAGAAAACATTTCCTCCATAAAATATGATCCAGTTTCACCAAAATCAGTGAAATAGTTGGTGGTGTGTGACTTAGTGCCGCAAACACAAATATCTTCAGATCACACTATAACGAAGATAAAGTCTTTCTTTAGTGTATTTTGCCGTCACATTCCCACAAAACGTACCGTGTAAAAGTATCGTGAAGGTAACGTCAAACTCTGTCAACAAGCTCTCAGCGGTCCTCTGCCTCCGAGCCCAGCGTTCCGGCTCTCTGAGCCCGTCCTCTGCTACGAGATCCATCTCAATCACTGGAGATGTGCACATTTAATCACTCGACTGTTTGAAATGCCTGCCGCTGGCACTTTATTGTGGTAAACCAGCAGAGGATGGAGGTGAGGAATTAATGGAGAGCCTAACGACTGTACAGGATGGTAATGGAGCTCTTTGTGCGTCAGTGGCTTCAGGTTCACGGGGGTTAATGGGCTATTGCTCGTCTAAAACCGTGATGGTAAGTACTCTGCTATAGAGGAGAGCAGAGGAGGTATATTAGTGATGTTAACCAGACAAGAAGTGAGCTCCAGCACGAAGTGGGAAACCGTGTAGTTCCTTTGTTAAAACAGCGTCACACACATGACAGATGGTGAATTAAGAGTGTTAAGAGTCAGTGTTTAAGTCGCCGTGTATCTGATCAACCAAGCAGGTCTTATTTTAGTGCAAATCTTCATGTCTACGCTCATCTAACACTAAAATAACACTGGTAGTGAGTTCTTGAGTTATTTAGGTGACAGTCAGACTGTGCTTGCAGACGGCACAGTAGCTATTGGCTGTCCTAAAAGTCGCTAAATGACGAGGGCTGGGCCGTTTGAGTGCTTTAGGATGGAGGAAGAGCCCACGGCAGCACCCGCTGCTCATTGGGGAGATGATAAGTCGCTAGATTTGTTGGTAGTCGCTTTTTTGAAAGAGTCACCGGGGTCTCTGAGGAGTCTGAATACAACAAAGTCACTAAGTTTGCAACAGTGACAGATGGTGCTCAGGTACTCCCACCTCCGTTTTTTGGGTAAATAAGCTCTGAAAGGTGCAGTTGGTAGGTAGTGGGTGTAGCTGCTGATTGCAACCCTGTCGTTTCACCCTCCCCTTCCTACTTTTAAGAAGAAACTCAGGTGGTCAAGAGTAGTTTGAGTAATAGTTTGATTGTTATCAGCTAATTGTATACAGTGAATAGTTGGTCCAAGTGTGTGTGTGTGTGTGTGTACTGTTATATATTGTTTGTTCTTCCTCAGTGAATTCAATTATAAATTAAATTACATATTTAGTGTGTTTGCCAGCTGGCTAAGCGAATACATTAGTAGTTCACTAATAATGTTATTAATATTTAAAACGTTATTATCAAAGCACCGCTCGGGTCAGATGTATTATTCTAGTCTTCCAGCCGACTTCACGCAGACAGCTTCATAGAGTTCATCATATTGTCATTACCACACAGAGGAACACATTACAGTCCGTGTATAATCACAATCAGCGCTCACTGTATCGGCAGAGCTGTTAGCGGCATCGATGTTTGGCTTTAACGGCCATCGACTGCTCGTTGTTAATGGTGTCGGTCCTCTGCAAGCTGCACCTGGAGGCGGTGAGATAATGATGTGTTTGTGTTGGTCAGATATCTGCAGAACTCGATGAGCAAGAGCTGAAAAATACAAGCAGCAGAGACGACGTGCTGATGACCTCTCTCTCATGTTTTGGAGTACTGTGGTGTGGCTTCAAATGTTATATTAATGTCGATATAAATATGATCATTTGATGTGGCACATCTGTGTGAAGTGAGTTATTTATCCTTTGTTTTTGGCTTCATGTGGGCAGCAGATCAAACGTCTTATGAATATGTGGTAAATATGTTGATACGGTTACATGTTCAGCACCATGCTTAGCAGTCCTGCTTCTTCCGCCTCTCTGCTAATCTAAAAATCGATCATCGGCAGACCCGAGGCGGGCTGAATGACGCCTGGTTGCTCAAACAAGCCATCTGTGTCGCCACCCACCTGTCAATCAAAGCGTCCACGCTCTTAATCCTGCATAACTTTAAGCCTTAATATAATCTGAACAGGTGACTTGTATATAAATTCACCCTCAGTACAGTTGTCATGAACGGGGAAATTAGCTACAGAGACCAAAACTGTTTTTTGTACCAGGCTGTAAACATGTTTATTTCTGCTGTGAAGTTGGACATTTGAACATGGGGACTTATGGAGACTGACTCACTTCTGGAGCCAGCCTCAAGTGGACGTTTGAGGAACTGCAGTTTTTGGCACTTCTACTTTGGTTTCACTTCGCAGCCATGGAGGTTGCAGCTTGGTGTTGGTTGTAGAACCAAAACAATGAGCTGAAAGATGCTAAAACGCGTTGATAATTTTCTATGGGATTGTAACCATGAGAAGACCTTTTTTTTTTTCAGCCTCTTCCTTCCACACCTCGGCTCGGCAAAGATTTATGTCACGCGTGTTTGGTTCCTTTGTCCAGTCCCAAGGGAAACAACATGAATGTTAATATGAACTGAAGCAGTGCAGGAACACTGTGGTTCGCCACACATTTCTGTGTGAACACGTCCAAACACTGCCAGACTTAATTAGTGAGGTTTTATTTCTGCCTGCAGGAAAAGATTTGTATGAAACCCACAACGTCCAGACCTTCAGCCACCTCTCACCCTTTCAGTGTTTTTAATTTTTACACATATGGCAGCGTTGTACCTCTCATTGTCTTCCTGTTGTGTTTCCTCTCACTGTTGCACTGAAGGTCGCCGTGTGGGCAATTTTTCATCTGTGCTGAAATTAATTTTGGCCGCCTGCCTCTGACTCCGCCTCTCTCTCTCTCTGTGTTCGGAAGAGGTGGACAATAAATCAGATAACGTAACTTTTTCTTTTGTCTGCGGGGGCAAAGAGGTCTGCAGAAAAGAAGTCAGGATAAAAACTTTATTTGTGCTGAAGTGAGACAGTGACACGTTTTTATAGTAGAGCCATCGTCGGTGACCTCCGAGGAGGAGAGGGCGGATTGTTTTGTTAACTGGGTTTGGTGTCAGGATGCTGATTATAGTTTCAAAGAGATTTTCCAGGGAAGCTCTGAAGCCTTTGTGTGAAATATTAAAGATAAATGATGTTTGTGATCTGTGTTTTTACTTGATATAAAGGGGATAACCATCAAGCGGCGACCTCTGTGGCTGTGAAGTAAAGCCAAAAACTGCAGTTCCTCAAACATCCACTTGAGGCTGGCTCCAGAAGTGAGTCAGTCTCCATAAGTCCCCATGTTCAAATGTCCAACTTCACAGCAGCAACATGTTTACAGCCTGGTAGAAAAAACAGTTTTGGTCTCTGTAGCTAATTTCCCCGTTCATGACAACTGTACTGAGGGTGAATTTATATACAACTCACCTGTTCAGGTTATATTAAGGCTTAAAGTTATGCAGGATTAAGAGCGTGGACGCTTTGATTGACAGGTAGGTGTCATAGATGGCTTGTTTGAGCAACCAGGCTTCTTCCAGGTCCACCAGTGATCCTCTTCAGAAATCCGTGGTCATGCATACGCCGTCCATTCTTTATACTGTCAGTGATAAACACTCAGAGATTGGCCTGTGCCCAGTTTTCCTGATTGCTTTTACAACCGAAGGCATGAAATATGTGGATCTAAATGTGTGTGTGTGTGTGTGTGTGTGTGTGTGTGTGTGTGTGTAGCCAAGTCCTTCAGTTTGTTTCCTGCAGTGGAACTTTTCCACTAATTCATCTATTCTTCCAGAAACCAACACGCACTTGAAACACTTACAAACGAGTAAAAATTGGCTCCAAACGGCGTCGACATTAAAGTATCAAATTATCAACAAACAGCAAAAATTGAGTCCTTTATGTCCGTTTAATGATAATCAAGAAGTCATGACAAAGCGCGGGCAGATGA
Source organism: Miichthys miiuy (assembly GCA_036365135.1). NCBI lineage: Eukaryota > Metazoa > Chordata > Actinopteri > Sciaenidae > Miichthys > Miichthys miiuy. The sequence continues at coordinate 23,024,484 of CM071613.1, forward strand.
AAGAACTTGCATTCAGTCCGGGGTACGCGCTGAGCAGCCTGTCTAATGTATTCCTACCCTCTTTGTAAATTTGTCATTTGTTGCATTTCAGTTTGTCGCTTGCAAGCGCTGATAAGGGAAACGGAAAGCGGAGGCTTGGATCTGCTCCAAGTTTTTAAAAATGATTTTTCCCTCTTGTCGTCCTTCATTTTGGAAGGTCTCTCACACACACACTCTGAAAATGTGGAGCTTCAGTGGAGGTTCTTTACGAGACCATACTGCTGTTTTTATAGATGTTTAAGAGCATTAACGACAATCCATGTTGAGCCTTGTTGAGTAATTTCCCAAGCAGACTGTGATTTTTGTTCATACCCTTTAACCACCTGATTTTACTGGACATTGCTCCTGGGACTGAAACTTAACACTGAAGAATTATTCCTTTCACGACCTTCATGCATTTATAATATTTGAGTTCATCGTTCAAGTATCTCGGGGTCTTGTTCACGAGTGATGGGAACATGAAGCGTGAGATGGACCGGGCAGGTCGGTGCGGCGTCTGCAGTACTTCGGATGTTGTACCGGACTGTTGCTCTCGATTTTCCGGTCCATCAGCGATTAGGTCAAGATCACTCCAGTGCAATAGTAAAGTAAAGTAAATACAAAGCCAGTATTGCTAATACCGAACGCAGATGACTAAATCTTACTTTCACTTCCATAAATCATCTTTGACCATGTTGAAAGGCCACTGACCTCTGTCTTGGTGCTGGGGGTCTGGTACTGGTTTGGGGTGTTTAGTACTTTGCAGCTCGGAGTTCTCTTTCGAGTGTGTTTTTATGTGTTTGTATAGATTTGTGGTGTTGCCACAGCATCGGATTTCTTTCTTGCAAACATTGCAGGTTGCAGTATTACGGTAAAATACCTCCAAACAGCACTCCTGTGCAGTATTGATCAATTTCGATACCAACGTTGGTGTCGATACTATCGATATTTTAGATCGATCCGCCACCACTAGTTCCAGCTTTCACCTATGCTCATGAAATTGCGGATACAAGCTTCTTCCGTCGGGTGGTTGGGCTCAGTCTTAGAGACGAGGGTGAGGAGCTCAGAGTAGAGCTTGCTGCTCCTTCGCATCGAAAGGAGTCAGCTGAGGTGGTTCAACATGTGATTAGGGTGCTTCCTGGGCGCCTTCATTTGGGGGTGTTTCAAGCACGTCCAACTAGGAGGAGACCTCGGGGCAGACCCAGAACCCGCTGAAGGGACTACATGGCCCATCTAAGCCTGGGAACACCTCTGGATCCTCCAGAAGGAGCTGGAGCACCCTGCTAAACCTGCTGCCAGGAATTATTCACTGCCCAGCCATGACGTAAGATAGCACACCACCACACAAGTGATCCTTAAATATTCAAAGCTTTCCTCAAAGAACTCTCGTCAGTCCCGCAGAGTTTCTGAAAACAACCTCTAAACGTTCTTCAAAGCCTCGTTATTTTCAGCGTATTTTCATTTGGTATTCTGTTTATGACTGTGGAAACAGGAACTGTGTCATTTCAAAACCGATCCGAGAGCTTTGATTACATTCTAAAAACAAAAATAAGAGTTTTCGTCAAGACGCCTGAGCCAAGTCAGCCTGCCTCGCCGTGATTTAGCTTCTTTTGTTTGTTCAAAGGAATCCATGATTGTGAAGGTTACCTCATTCTCTCTCTCTCTCTCTCTCTCTCTCTCTCTCTCTCACACACACACACACACACTTCAAACCAATCAGTAGTCGGCTCAGCCGCCTGCACTGCTCCATTAGTGGACTATGAAATGGAAGTTAACAGATTCGCACCATGAAATATGGCCGGCAAAGGCCAACTATGATAAGACTGTGCTGCATCACAAGGCTGCTCAGTCAAACTCATACTGAACTGTGTCCAAACTTTAACTGACTCGCTGCCACGTGTGCTCTGAGTCTGCTTAAATAATCTAATATGAGCAGAATGATGAAGCAGCTGCAGCAGAAGCTGTTTTATGAATGAATCATCTGCAGCCATTTGTTTGTACAGATGTCTGCGTCAAACAATAATACATGAAAACTGAAAACTAAGTCACACAGCACCAACTATTTCACTGATTTTGGTCAAACTGGATCATATTTTAATGTAGAAAATGTTTCCTGCTGCCAACTGTAGCTGCTGTTAGCTAATGTTTATAGATCACTTTGTTAGCCGGGCTCCTGGACTGTGAGCTCAGAGCACCAGGTTGTGTGTTAGTGTTTGTGCCACAGGAGTTTTGGACCACCGGGAAGAAGAAGAGGTTTGTAGGCCCAGGGGTCTTGTGCCAGAACTGGAGCTGAAGCTAACTGGGCTCAGCAGCCTCTATGGACATAATGGCAGAGGAAAAGAGGCCGAAGAGGACGTTGAAATGGAAAGAAGAAAAGGAGAGAGTCATGTCACTTCAGCTTCAAGGCAGACCGATGACAGACTCGTCAAGACGAGCGAACCGAGGTCAAATATAATCAGAATCGTACATTCGGTGGTTCAAGGCTAAGAGCTGCATAAAGTGGCTTTAATCATAATAATGTACATTATTTTCTCCCTGTGGAGACTTCACACTCGTCCTCAGGTTCATTCAGATCAGATTAGGTCATGATCTGTAGCAGCAGAGTCCTGGAAAGACTCAGAATCTTGCTCACAGACATTACAGCAGTGTGTATGCACCAGAGTCTGGAGGCTTCTGCGGGCCTCCGGCTTAGTCTGGTTGATTCCTCGCCGCTCGCTGAATAAATAACTGGATCCCCTCAGTGCATATTGCAGGACTTTCATCATCCTTTACATCTTTATTCAAAGCTCTTTGACAGAGCGTAGAATGAAGATAAACGGCACCTTATTAGCACATCTGCATCTTCTATGAACATTTTTAACCAGCGACCACGACCTCTGTGACATCCAGAGAGACTCCAGCAGCGTCTAGACTCCAGACTGATCCTGTCCTGTTTATCTTAATGAAGCTGCCTCACATCCACAGAGTCTAACCTCGATAAATATTGTTACACACTTCCAATTTATCTCTCCCGTATTGAAATGAGCTTCACTGTCACGTAGCGTGGTTTCATAAATTTGTTGAAACACGGCTGAGAATATTAATTTGATGTTTTATCGGCAACTGTCGAAGTCACACTTCCAGAAAGGAGCAAATCTCTTTGGCACCTGAGAGTTATAATCCAAATTTATCAATTCAATCATAGTTTCACCATCTGTGCTGTAATTTTCATACACATGCATCAGTGTAATTTATAGGATATGGTTTGAGCTCTTCATCTGCATGTTTTAGTTCATCTCTCTTGTCACATGTTGTAAAGGTGTTTAAGACTGTATAAATATAACAGTTCTCACCTGCCGTCCTTTGCTCTCGTATATGAATCAGTTCACAGATAGTGTGAAGAGTTAAACCGACCTGCAGTGATTGGTCGTACCAAACTGCTTTACGAGATTGCATTAAAACAGAAACACAAGACTCAGAGCAACATTGAGAAGTTGGTATTCTTGTGATTTATCTCCTCCAGTTTCAGACTGTAACCTCACTGTGGTAAATATGTTCAGCTGTACTCGAGTATTTGTTCTGATTACAGCCAAACATCAACCAGGTCACCAACAGCAGACACAGCAGCAGCTAATATTACTGACTAGTCCAACAGCAGTCAGCCCAGCTCGGCGTCTGTCTTTCAGCCTTTTATTTCACCAAGCTCTCACCAACCACTAAAAGTCAGTCCCAGATTTACTCTTGTCCGGCGACTTCTTGCTCGCTCACTCTCTCCTTTTCTCTTCGCAGCTTCCTCCGTTAACAAACCTCTGCGATCTTTTCACCTCTTTCATTACATCCATAGATGTTGCTGAGCGTGGTTACATTGCCTGCTTGCCCAGCTCCTGTTCTGGCACAACACTGACTCTGCCCCCTGTAAACCTCCTCTCCTTCTTTCAGGTGGTACAAACTTTTACACTCGCTCCAGTGCTATAAGCTCTGGCTAACAAACTGAGCTAACATTAGCTAACAGCAGCTACAGTTCAGCCCAAAGTTACATAGTGTGAGAACAGACGTACGAATGACAGAGACACCATTCACCTGATCACAGGTCAGTCAGCCAGCTCATATTTATTATTCTGGATGAAAAGAAAAGACCAAGTAGAGACGAGAATGACAAGATACAACTGCCTCAAACTCTGGTCGTCATGGCTACACGGTACACACCTGAGATCATTAGTTCAACAAGATGCCCCCACTCGGCCCTTACAGCTCGATATAATCAAATAAAATCCGTATGACCGAAACGGAAACAGGAGCAATCGAAACATTCACAACGTGGCTCAAGTGTTCTGAAGAAGAAGCTGGGGATGCTTTTATTTCTAACAACAAAGAGGCAGCCAAGGCACGAGCTCTCCTCCCAAACAGATGGCTGCTCTTCACACACACACACTGCCAGCCAAACACAAAGAGGCAAGACAAGGGCAACGTGGCGAGAGAGAGATCCAGGCCAAAGTGTCCGTCGACCAGGCTGACATGAGCGTCGTCCTCTTTATCCATACTGAAATGTAAACTCAGCACAGGGCTCACGGCCTGAATAATACTAAGCTTGAAACATGCAACGATGAACCCTCTCCTGTGCATATATAATTGAATAGAATATGAAATATTGAATATAATGAGGAAACCCAGCCAGCACTGAAAATAGAGGCTCTCTGTGGGCAGTCCGGTTAGTTCAAGGATGAAGGGTGCAAATATACACAACGCAAATTCAAGAATTTTAATAATTGATGCTCCTGACCTGGAGAGTCATGTTTTTCTTAGAGCTGCGAGTGCTGAAACTGCTACTTTTTCCTCGGCTGTTTACATTTTGATTATTTCTTGCAGCAGTATTTGTCCTGGTATCATCAAATAAATATTTGTTAATGAAATTTACTTCTTCTACTAGGGTTGGAGGCTCTCCCGGCATCCACTGGTACATATTGTCTCACATAATGTGAGAGTAACATTAGCATGGCGTCATTCTTGCCTTTGCACCTTCGCTCGGGGCAGCAACTCGCTCCCAATCCCAATCCCAAACCAAGCTCGGACATCCAGAGGAACCTCGGAGTAGAGCTGCTGCTCCTTCGCACTGAGATGAGCCAGCTGAGGTGGCTCAACATCTGATTCTGGGTGTGTCCGACTGGGAGGAGACCCAGAACCCGCTGGAGGGACCATATCGTCCATCTAGCCTGGGAACGCCTCGGGATCCTCCAGGAGGAGCTGGAATGCGTTGTTAGGTAGATACCTGCTGCCATCGCAACCCAACCCCGGATAAGAGGAAGAAAATGGATAGATGGATCATTCTTCGCTTGTTCTTGTGCACTTTATTATATATTCAGCCCGTCTCAGGTCTGTTTATGATCCACATCCTAGCTGATTTTTAGATTAGACGGAGGTGGAAGAGAAACAGTATCTTCATCATCCATCTCAACTCTAACTCTGTAGCCACATGTTGATTTATTTTCAGTCTCGGTGTAGAGACGGGTAGCACACTTGTTAATTGGATGTCAGCGTCATGCAGTCATGTGTCTGTGATTTCCATCTAAAGACTGCAAAGATCAACTTAAGTTGATAATTACGCATGTGTGCTATCAGGAACCTGTTATCACCTCTAACAGTGAAAGTTACACATTCATCCTTTTTAACGCTCCACACCTGCACGCCGATAAGAGCTGATACACCAGATTCATCTGTTGCTCTGACTGTACAGCGCTGTTTATTCATCTCACAGATAGTATCACTGATGCTGTTGACATTGTCCTGAGATAAGTGGAACCACTGCTGCCTTTTAATGAGACACACTCCCTTCCCAACATCCATTTAGCTCCGATGGTAAAGTGTCTGCGGAGCTCTTAACACATTTCCTACGTATCTTCGTGCCTCCTGCTGCTCGTGATGTGCGAGACAAAGCGAGGGGACGCGAGTAAACCGGTGACACAGATGGAAAACAGAGAAAGCAGGATGGAGACGGAGAGGGAGAACACAACAGAGCAAGACACTGAGCATATGGAGGAGCAGGTGGAGAGGAATCCTGCAACTTCTCAGTCGTATTTCATGCCCGCGCTCCTCTTAACACCTCAGCGGTTGTCAAATCATTAATTAAACTGCTCGAGATCTGCAGGGAGGGAGAGCAGACATCAAACTCAATATAATACTATAATACTGCTATAATACAAGTTATTACAGCAACTTTTCTCTCATAAACAGATTTTAACTCCTGTTGATCCACACTGACCTGTGATCAGGTGAACGGTGTCTCTGTCATTCGTACGTCTGTTCTCACACTATGTAACTTTGGGCTCCGGGTCGGGAGAAGTACGTAACGCTTTACGGCACTAAGTCACACACCACCAACTATTTCACTGATTTTGGTGAAACTGGATCATATTTTATGGAGAAAATGTTTTCTGGTTTTCCCTCTGATGTCCTCCGGCTGCTCCGCCTCAACTCTCTGTGATTTACAGAGTTTCCTGATGGACAGTGAAGTACCGTTTGGACCACTGGGAAGAAGAAGATAAGGAGGTTTACAGGGAATGCTGACGGGGAGTGGAGCCAGTGTCGTGCCAGAACAGGAGAAAGTGAAGAGGACGCTGACGGAGGAAGCTAAGAAGAGAAAAGGAGAGAGTGAGCGAGCAAGAAGCCGCCGGACAAGAGTAAATCTGGGACTGACTTTTAGTGGTTGGTGAGAGCTTGGTGAAATAAAAGGCTGAAAGACAGACGCCGAGCTGGGCTGACTGCTGTTGGATGTTTATTTAGGTATGGTTACAGCAGAGCATCTTAAATGTGGTTAAGACATTAAAATAATGACCAATAACATGTCGATGAAGACAGCTGCAGTAGCAAACCAAAGGTGACCCTCATTTCAGGAGATATTTATGCAAACTAAACCAGTTTTATGTGTTTACAGTAATTGTTCCAATGTATTACAACTCATTTAGTGGTATTCAACAACAATTTGATATTCTCCAGTCAAAGGATTCACACAGCAGGGTCCCTCTGAGGCTCAGACAGGAACAGGATGCTTATATGCAAAATAATTATCCAGTTTTGTCTCATTAGGATGATGCTCTTACAGTAACAGTATAATGTCATGGTTGGTGAACCTGTGTATAAGCTTAGAGAGTGAAAGTTGACCTGGATGGAGCAGCTTGGGTTTGTTTACAGGAACACTGTCAGTGTTCAGCGCTCCGCCCGCCTGCCGGCGTACTGCATGAGCACATTTTGGCATCCTCTGCTGTCGAGCAGTCACTTTAAATAAAAGCTTGCATTAAGGTGCCGTGAAGGCACATCAACTTAAAAAGAAATTACTAAACATAATGTGTCAAATGCTGATATTTCATCTTATGTACGGACGGTGACAGACTGTCACGATCAGACTAAACCGAACACAAAGTTTTTGAAGGTTTCCAGAGAAGAAATATTGTTCTTGACGTTCCTCATTAATGTCCCAGAATCAGAAAAGTAAGTTTAAAACTGAAAACTTTCAATTTGTGCATGCCAGGAGAGAGAGAGAGAGACTTTAATCCCTACATACAGCAATTTGTCACATTATAAATTACTGTTTAACCCTCTAGACCCCAGTATAGTTCTCAAATTTTGCTGAAAACCGTTACTTAAATGAACATTTCTTTAAGCTCTATCTCAAAAACTGAAAGAAATTGACAATCACAAGTTTTTTTCCTTTTAAAAACACAACCTCCTCTTTAATTTGATACCAAATGTGTGGCATTTTTAGCTTTTTATACTGAGTTTGACTCAATATATCAGACACAACCGTCAGTCCACCCTGACGACTCTTCTGCGCACTCTCCCCCAGAAAACAGCCTCCGTCTGGGCAGCGAGAATCGGTTAAGTCCTGTTTAGCAACAGTGATTATGTGAGGAAATTTCAAACCACCTATAATGTGGTAGCAGGTTTGTCTTTGGCAACTTTTATGAGAAAAGATCTTTAAGAATTCATGTTAAAGTCGGTGCAACCCGGTCAGTCCTCCCTGACGACTCTTTGGTGAACTCTCCCCCAGAAAACAGCCTCTGTTTGGGCAGTAAGAGCCGGTTAAGTCCTGTTTATCAACAGTGATTATGTGAGGAAAGTTCAAGCCACCAATAATGTGGTAGTACGTTTGTCTTTGGCAACTTATATGAGAAAATATCTTTATATTTATGTGTAAAAGTTGGCAGGACATGGTCAGTGCCCCCTGTTGACTCTTCAGCGAACTCTCCAGACGTTCTTCTCGCCAGCAATGCATTTCCTCTTTTCCTGGGGGATCCTGAGGCGTTCCCAGGCCAGATGGTCTGAGAGTTCACCCAGATTAAGGAAACCCGGGTCTCCTTTCTGGAGCGGAAGGAGCATCTGATGGTTGGGCTTTAGCCCACGGGGTCAGGGAGGACACTGCCTAAAAAAACGACGTAATATGAACTTAATGATGTTTATTTCTGGTTCTGGTTACTGAAGTGGAATCAATGAAAGAATCAAATGATCTAAATCTAAATGATATCCAACCTGACTCTCATGGGAAGACATTAGTTCATACTGGAGCAACTTAACTTTCAAACAATTCACCTCCACCTGAGTTTCAGTCATTTTCGCTGAAGCTGTGTCGGATTTGCTTTTTGGCAAAGTTATCACCGTCTAAGGTGCTAAAGTTTAATGGGGGGCCGAGCTGTTGCACACTGACAGCTCCACAAGTCCTTGTTTGCTGAACCTTTAAAACACTGTGTATATTATTCAACATTTAAGAGCTGCTGCGGCTTCATTAGCTGCCATTAAATTCTCTAATTACAGTTTTAACAGGGCCCTCAATTATTGCACCCCGTATTTTGCCAGATTTTATCTAATCATCTCGCCCTCGGGCTGAACAGTTACTCCATAAAAGGTTATTGTGCTTCAGGTCATTGAAAACCTTTCACGGGGCCCTTAGAAGTAATTATGAATTCTTTATTCTGAGCAGCTTAAAGTCACAAAGGCGTGAAGCAGCTCTGCGTTAAGCCTGAACAAGCTGAATGGAAGCTGTTCAGGGCGAATGGATGTTTCCATTCAAATCCCACAGATGAAGGTGTGTTTTATTTAAAGAGGAGGCGACCACGAGGACTCCGAGGGGAAACTGTGGTGCAGTTTGAGAAAGTGTTTGAGCATCGGGAGACGTCTACAATGATGCACAAACAAAAAATGGAAGCAACAGATGCAGGATGTTGTTGTAAAGTTACTTTAAGAGGAAATTTGAAGGTAAAATTGGGGCTCAAAAAGGTCCAAACATGTTTAGCATCCGTAGTGAAGTCTCTGCACATGTCAGGAACTTTAAGAGTAACTTAACACGCCCTGAAAATCTTGTTTTTGTTCACCTCCTGTGGTTACACTTTTCACCTTGCTGCTGTCATATCAACAGAGCACACTTCTCTCTGCACCCATCACTGCTGGTTATGGTCAGAGGTGACACAGATCTTTAACTGTCCGACACAGAGAGCAGCAAAATATACTGCTGTTCAGTCTTAAAGGATTTACTCCAGACTAGCAGGTCCTCTTCTCGTCCACTTGAGGCTGGCTCCAGAAGTGAGTCAGTCTCCATAAGTCCCCATGTTCAAATGTCCAACTTCACAGCAGAAATAAACATGTTTACAGCCTGGTACAAAAAACAGTTTTGGTCTCTGTAGCTAATTTCCCCGTTCATGACAACTGTACTGAGGGTGAATTTATATACAACTCATCTGTTCAGATTATATTTGCTGCTGGATCCATATATTGTCACCATGAGAAGACCCTGTAGCAACCAATAATGTCATAATTTTGGCAATTTTAAATGTAATAAAGCCACATAATCACATAATAACTAGCCAAGTAAAAATATTCTAAATAAAAATGTGTGAGTTCTGCATCGTACGTACCCTTGATGAATGAATATGACGACTATGCCATCCACTATATCTATCTTTGATGAGCAAACTGCACAAAAACTGCAAAAAACATCTTTTATTTCCAATAAATGCAGTCCTGTTTATGTATTATTACATTATCAGCTGCAGTTATTACATTTCCAAAGGATTTTTTTAATGCTACGCCAATAATGTAACAACTTATTACATTATTGGTTGCTACAGATGTAGACCTCATTGTAAAAAGAGTGGAACAGTGTCTTCTGTCAGCAGGAACTTTTTGCTGTGTGAGAACATAAATACAATAAAACAGTAATAAAAATGTGACATCAGCTGAAACATTGAAAACGACGATCCTCGGCTGCAGACTGTGTTGTACAAACATGTTTTATGTACATTCAGAGAAGCTCAGCACTGATCACACTGTTAGAGATTAGATTACTGTTAACATTTCCTTCAGCTGAATCCCTCCTGCTGTGTCACAGCTCAGTCTCAGGGTTTGAACACGGTAAACATTACGCCTGCTCAGCATCAGCATGTTAGCGTTGTCATTACGAGCATGTTTGCGTGCTGACGTTAGCATTTAGCTCAGAGCACAGAGAGAGGGAGCCTCTCATGTGTTGTAATCCAAAAAGTTGTAGGAAATATGAAGACACGAGACAAAACACCAACAGAAAAAGAGTTTAAGATACCAAATTAGCTACAGAGACCAAAACTGTTTTTTGTACCAGGCTGTAAACATGTTTATTTCCGCTGTGAAGTTGGACATTTTAACATGGGGACTTATGGAGACTGACTCACTTCTGGAGCCAGCCTCAAGTGGACGAGAAGAGGAACTGCAGTTTTTGACGCTTCCCCATTGGCTTCACACAAAATGTCCACACTGCAAACAGCATTTTTATAGCCTGACTTTCCTCCGTGTTTATTGCATCAAAAGTTAATTCCCTGAGTCTTTGCAGGAGAAAATTAAATCAGCTTTACCTAAAACACACACACACACACACACACACACACACACATTCAATGTATCCCAGGCTACTGGGTGCTTTCTGCTTGGCAACCGTGGCGTGGTAAAGCAGAACCAGCTAATCAGTTCTAAACTAATCTGCTCTAAAGTAGCTTCACTTAAGCGGCGCCGCCTCCCCTCGAAGCTGTTAACACGGCTTACATGGAGAAAATTGATTTTTCCGGCCTGATTAAACTCACCTCGCCTGTGATTGGTGCTGTTGATTGACTGCTCAGTGATTTCCCAGACTGATTCTGGTGGATGTGATTGCCAGGGCCTGTTGTGTTGGCAGAGGCTTCATTTGAACACAGATTAGTGAAGGTGCGCGTGGAGAATACGCGTGTTACACCTCGAAAGAAAGAAAACAAGCTGATTTCTAATTTAGAGAAAGCTCTTTGTTAGATTTGTTTGTTTTGCTTTTTGTTTCCTACAAAGCAAAAAGACTCCTGGAAAATATCTTCTTATATTATTCACGCTGGTTTTACACCAAACAACACTTCACTGTAACTGAAAATGTTGCTATGAGGGCTCAGCTCAGAAGATAACAACCAAGCAGCAACCTCTGTGGCTGGTAAGTGAAGCCAATGCAGAAGTGCTAAAAACTGCAGTTCCTCTTGTCGTCCACTTGAGGCTGGCTCCAGAAGTGAGCTCTCCAGAAACCTGTGCTGTGCTGACTGCTGTTGGACTAGTCAGTAATATTAGCTGGCTGCTACGTCTGCTGTTGGTGACCTGGTTGATGTTTGGCTGTTAGCAAAGTCTGCAAAACATTGAGTGAAAATTTCAGTAAATAGTTTTTGACATTTATTTGAATAAGACAGTCTTTCGCCCTCACCGTCCACACAGAAAGGTTTTAAGATCTTATAACTGTTCTGCCCGCAGACTTTTTCCGTGACCTCGCTGCGTCTATCTCTTCTTGAAAGATGAATGTCTTCCTCAAGGATATGATGATGATGATGATACCTGTTTAGTAATTCGAGCATTACTGATTCATCTCTCACTGCTCGGATAGATTCAGTCAAGTGGACTCTGACCCTGAACGTGACAAACACTGTGGTTTATTTATTCATTCCACTCAAAGCTGCTTATCCAGCAGGTCTGCACACATTAATAACACAAAGATAAAATATGACTTTTAAAATGTTACAAAATAATCTGGCTTCTTAAGGGTTGGATGAGACTGACTCTCATGTCTGCCTGTTAAATTAGAAGCTAGCTTAGCTTAGCATTAAGACTGGAAACAGAGACTGAGACACAAACACTTGGAGTCAGTCCTTGAACTTGAAGTTTGTTTGGAGGCCATCTAGACTAACTATAGCTTCAGATTTAGAGATTTTCTGAGGTGTTTGGGTCAAATTACAACACCTGAGTCCGAGTTTAACACCTGGAAATTTCACTTTGTCCAAGTTTTTATGTCTTTAAAGTCCTCAAGTAAATATGTTGGAAAATAGTGAACTGAAAACATGTGAAAAGACTTTGAAAGATACATTACTGAAATGTGGAGTTAGAGGTTTAAATAGTTTTTCACCAGTTTTCAGTCTCAGGATTTTGTGGGCGGTCCTTAAAGGGTGGCTCGATGACACGCTGAGGCCACCCTGAGCAGAGTGATAGAGATTAATTCAAAGTTAGTCATGTCATTTTCTGAACCTATATTTAGACATGAGTAGTACTGATCCTTTAAGTAATATTTAATTTAGTTTTAATTAATATTTAACCTTTATTGCAGATGAAGGGGTCTCTCTGGCCTCTCCCTGGTCTGTTCCTCCACATGTGATGTGATTTATTACGAGCTTCCCGTCCTCTGGTTGTTGTTCAAATGAGAAAATCATCCACACACACACACACGATCAGGTAAATCTGAGATAAATGCAATTAAAAAAAAAATGTGATCCGGCCGTTCAAGGTGATGAACGAGAGCTTTCAGAACATTTCATATGCTCATATGAATTCTCTCTGCATCCAGAGCAAAGGTGCCAATTTTTGGTGACATTTTGGCTTGATGAGTGATAGGGGAATAGCATGTTCCTGATTTAATGAGATTTATCCAGAAAGGCCAATCTCCTGATCGAATGGCATTTCTTCCTCGTTTAGATTGATCGTTTAGTGGCCAGAGCGACAGATTTTCCCCCCAAAGGCTAAACAAGACTCCAACTTCACACCATTAAATCCATTACAGGAACCCTTCAGGAGGGAAGTTAAATCATTTACAGCACGGCTACAGTAAAGAGCTGGATCAACATGACAGGACTTAACAAGACACACGTTACCTTGAGTGAGGGCGGCAAATTACAGGAGATGAAAGCAGGAAAAATAATTAGCAGAGAGATCCAACGACGACAGGAAAAACTCCACCAACTTTATCCATTTTATTCCATTTATCCGGGGCTGGGTTGCGTTAGCAGCAGGTTTAGCAGGGCACTCCAGTTGTCCCCATCCCCGGCAATGCATTCGAGCTCCTCCTGGAGGATCCCGAGGTGTTCCCAGACTAGATGGGCCATACAGTTCCTCCAGAGGGTTCTGGATCTCCTCCCAGTTGGATGTACCTGGAACACCTCCAAATGAAGGAGGAGGAACCAATCAGATGTTGAACCACCTCGGCTGGTTCCTTTAGATGTGAATGAGCAGCGGCTGTACTCCGAGGTTCCTCCGGATGTCGGAGCTCCTCAGCCTATCTTTAGGGTTAATGTAAGCTCAGTTTGTTAGCTACTGTTAGCTAATGTTAGCTCAGTTTGTTAGCCGGGCTGCCTGGACTGTGAGCTCAGAGCACCGGGGGAGTGTTAGTGTTTGTACCACAGGCGTTTTGGACCCCTGGGAAGAGGAGGTTTACAGGGAATGCTGATTGGGAATGGAGCCAGTGTCGTGTCAGAACAGGAGCAAGCAGGCAATATAACTGAGCTCAGCGGCCTCTGTGGACAAAATGGCAGAGGAGAAAAGACCAAAGAGAATGTTGACGGAGAAAGCTAAGGAGAAAATGACTGAGCAAAAACTGAGTTTAGCTGGCAAAGTCTGCAAAACCTTGACTGAAACCTTCAGTGTCACGCCAGAACAGGAGCCGGGAAAGCAGGCAATGTAAAAAAGTGAGCGAGCAAGAAGCCGTCGGACAAGAGTAAATCTGGGACTGACTTTTAGTGGTTGGTGAGAGCTTGGTGAAATAAAAGGCTGAAAGACAGACGCCGAGCTGGGCTGACTGCTGCTGGACTAGTCAGTAATATTAGCTGCTGCTATGTCTGCTGTTGGTGACCTGGTTGATGTTTGGCTGTTAGCAAAGTTGTCGACTCGCTAGTTTTTGATCATAAGTAATGTAATCGGAACAAATACTTGAGTACAGCTGGGCATATTTACCACAGTGGGATTACACTCTGAAACTGAGGGCGGTAAACCACAAAAATACAAATTTCCACACAATGTTAATTTGTTTGAATAAATCAATTTACAGACATCAAGCTTGAATCTGCATCCAGAGAGTAAATCTGAGCGGAGGAATGACAACATTGGGGTTGTCCTTTTGTGTTTGAGCTGCTCAAACAGAGCAAAGCATCCAGCTGCCTCTCTAATAACATCGCTGTGTTCGCTCGTGTTCGCTCTTGTGTTCTGGAAATGTTTCAAAGCTTTTGATTTTTTTTTCTTTGAAACTTGTATTCCCTCCCTGAAGGTAAAGACACTGAAAGGTTGTTTTCAAGCTTAAAAGCAACACACAAAAAAACACCCAGAGGATCATCTGTACTTTCACTGCATGTCAGCCAAGTTGTGCTTGTTTCGTCTCTCTTTGAATACAACAAACTGCAAAATGCCCTCCATGTCTTCCTCTGGAAATATTCTCAGTTGAGCTTCCTTCCTCTCAGCATCTGTCAGATCAACAGGATGTGACCCAGAGTAGTGAGTACACGTGTGAGACATGTTTGAGTATCATAGGTCTTTGTGGTTGGAGACTAGAGGATGTGGATCTGACCTTGCTTGAACACCTTTCAGATGAACATGAAAGCAGATCAGCTGCTGCTGCTGCTGTCTTTGTATATTTACTGTAGCCTGAGGCAAAACACTTTTTTTCTTGTTACACAAATATAAAAACAGCTGTTGAGATTGAAAACATCAGTGAAAAGTGTGTGCGGAGGTTATAATACAAGTTTGCTGTCCACTGCTGTTTGGTCAATCAAGGCCTCAGTGGTAATTTAAAGTAACATTGTTTAACTTTTCCACCATAAAATAACAGATTTTAAATCATGTTGATGCTGCACAGGCTGATTATATTCATATTTAATGGAGAAAATGTTTTCTGGTTTTCCCTCTGATGTCCTTTGGCTGCTCTGCTTCAACTCTCTGTGAGTTTCTTGATGGACAGTGAAGTAAACTGCTGACAACTGTAGCTGCTGTTAGCTCAGTTTGTCTCTTCAGTCGTTGGTGAGAGCTCGGTGAAATAAAGTTGCTGTTGGACTAGTGAGTAATATTAGCTGGCTGCTATGTCTTGTGTTGTTGCACTCGTTTGATGTTTGGCTGTTAGCAAAGTTGTCGACTCGCTAGTTTTTGAATGGCAAAAAGCACAAATTTCCACACAATGTTGCTTTCACACTTTCATGTTCTTTGTATCTTGTCTGCACTGTTGGATTCACGACTGCTGAGCCACCTGAAAGTAAAGTCGGCGAAGCTGGAACAAAAAAAAAGGGGGATGCATGCACAGCAAACCTTCCCTGTAAGCACAGGTGAAATACATAAAACAAAATGTTCGACTCTTTCTTCTAATGGAGTCCCTAAATAGGACAAAAGAGTCCATGAATACAGAACAGTGCTCGGTGAAGCACATCAGCTTCCCAGGGGTTTTATTCAGCTGGTCTTCCTCCCAGTCCTGTTTTAGTCTGGTTCGAATTGCTTCCCATTACCGGCCAGGGAGAGGCTGCTCAGCTCTTAAAGCCTGCAGTCACTCAGGCCTATCTTAATAGAGATCTCCCTCTCAGACTGAACAGTCTATTGCATCTCATCACTTTGGGGGTGAAGGCCAACTGAAAACAAAAAACAGTGAAGAGTTAATACCTGTAGTGTTTATGTCAGTGTTTCGGATGTTCACCAAACATCTCTCAGCTTATCAGTGCTATTGACTGGAACAGATCTATTATAAATTGTAATTTGAATGTAAATTAATGGCAGTCATCCAACACGACTCTTTCACGAGCTGAGATATGCTACACCAGGGACTGAATGAATGACTTCTGGATCAGATTAATCGGACTGGACACACTGGATCATTATAACCATGATTTAATGTGCAGGGGAGAGTAAAGATATCAGTCGGAAACCTTATTTTAAATTTCATTATTGTTAATTCACATTAATTAAAGATTTAACAGAGTGAATTTAAATAAAAAATAACGTCAGTCTGGTTCAATGTAGCCTCAATATTCAACCCATCAAAGAGGTTTAACTTAACTAACTTTTATGAGGACTAATCTTATAAGAGGACATTTTTGGAAAGTGATGACGATAGTTTATTGTGATTTCTAATTATGTTTTCATCCGTCTATATCCATCCATCCATTTTCTTCCTTTTATCCAGGGTCGGCGGCTGGCAGCTCAGCTCCTTCATTTGTCACGTGACAGGCCTCTCAGGCTGTGTGATGAGCAGTACACACAGCGGTTCATTTACACGGATCATTCATTTGTCACGTGACAGGCCGCTCGGGCTGTGACGAGCAGTACACACAGTGGTTCATTCACACGGATAGTTCATTTGTCACATGACAGACAGCTCAGGCTGTGTGACGAGCAGTACACACAGCGGTTCATTTATACGGCTCAGTCTTTCATTCATTGGTCACGTGACAGGCAGGTCAGGCTGTGTGACGAGCAGTACACACAGCGGTTCGTTCATATACATCGGTCTTTTGTTCATTTGTCACGTTTACATCGGCCACAAGAGGGCTACAGCGCTGCACTAGTTAAAATGAACGAATGAAGTGATCCGAATCAGTAAAAAGACTCAAACTTCCCAACACTAACCACTATACGGCACTAAATCTCACACAGATTTTTTTAATGGTGGATTCTCGATTCTCGTCTTTCATACTGGATCCAGAAGTCTAAGGAACTGTAGCAGTTTTTAACAGTGAAGTACTTCAGCTCAAACTCACTATTCATCAAATGTTAATACGATGCTTCTATTGATCACATATTCCTGCTTAGCTCTCCCCTTTTAAAATGCTGAAAAAATCGACTGAAAATCCAAAAAGTGAGCAGTCCTCTCCCACAATATGTCTCCGAATGACTAAAATATGATGTTGCCCATTCTGAGAAAAATGCCAGATAGTTTATTCCGAGGCGAAATCTTCAATTACCTTTGGCAGAGGTGATTTTTCTCTAAAAACCCAGCGTGCTGCCCTGTTACTTTCTCTCCTCAGCCTCTCCTCTATCCAGGCATCAGGGCGCTAAACCCTGAAGCCCTCATAGATCACACAGCGACATCGCTGCTATCCTTATAAACAGCCTCTTCCTAACGGTGGCTCATTTCGGAGTAAAATAGGTCGGCGCTCAGCTGGAAGTTTCCACTGCCCTGGAAAAACTGGAGGGCAATGAGAGAGGTGCTTTATAGTTTCATATATGAAGCACAAGATGGTGGATTATATATGTCTGTATATGTCTATCTATAACTCGTGAAGTTGTCTTTGTTCTTTGGCGTCTCTCTTGATTAAAACGCCCATCACTGCAGACTTAATTCAGCAGTCAGTCAGTCCCTTCTGTAGAGCCAAATATGAATTAGACTGAGAGCAGCAGACAGGCCGCACTGACAGAACATAATTACAGTAAAAGGTCAACAGAGACCCAATCTGCTCTAATGACAGGATGGGAAATGTTGGCCGAGTCGGAGAGTGTTAGACACTGGCAGAGACAGAGGTGCAGCTGCTGCTAGTTACCAAGCTGTTTAAAGAGCAGAGCGCTTACACTAGCAGAGGAACCTGCAGAACATCCGTCTTTTGATGGATGACTTTCTGTTGGTGGTGCAGCGGTTAGCACTGTCGCCTCACAGCAAGAAGGTTCCTGTGGAGTTTGTATGTTCTTCCCCATGACTGTGTGGGTTCTCCTCCCACAGCCCAAAGACATGCAGGTTAATTGGTGACCCATAGGTGTTTGTCTGGTTGGTTGTCAGACCTGTGATGAACTCAGAGTGTACTTTACTATGCACTTTTTCGCTAGAGCCTCAACTCTCTGTGATTTACAGAGTTTCCTGATGGACAGTGAAATAAACTGGGTTTACAGGCCCTGGCTGCGGGTGAATATTGATGTGGAGCGGAGCCAGTGTCGTGCGAGAACAGGAGCAGGGCAAGCAAGCGATGTAACCGGACATGGACATGATGATAGAGGCAAAGAGACTGAAGAGGACGTTGACGGAGGAAGCTGTTGCTTCAAAACACATCTGGTTATTTATTCATACAAAGCTTGGATTCTTCGGCTTTGGTTTATCTGCAGCGCCCAAGCACGATGGACAACGAACTGTAGGACTCTACGGAGAGAAACCAAACAGCCTTAATATGCGTACTGTGGCTTTTGGAGTGAATTTTACAATATGAATGCCTTAGTCTGACGGTGGATGTCACTGCTCATGTTAATTATCTTAATCATGTTGTATTTGTGCTGAACATGCTGCTGTTACCGCTGCAGGAAATGTAAAATCCACTGTGAAGACACCACGGGGCGCTGAAACAGTATTTATGAAACTTTTATGGGCTGGATGTAGGTGGAATCCACGCTGTGATTAATCACATCACGACAACAAACCAGTGATTATTGTAATGATGAATGAGAATCAGTGATGAAACATGTTTTTACATCAGAAAAGACGTGGCAGATAGATACTATAGCTTTAGGCTGTGAAGGTGGTGGAATAATACATACATGACCATGAAGCTCACCTGCACACACTCATGCAATGTAGCATCAATGTTTCATTCGCCAGGGGTGTTGTTTTCTTTTTGTTGAAATCCACCTCAGCTGGCCGCCTCCAAACAGCGACGTGAGGCTGTGCTTTAGTGTAAGGCCGCCATAATAAATTTATTTGAACAATGCTTGTGTGCTGTTGTGTGTTTCCCGACATAATAAGACAAACACACACAGGAAAAAAATCTTAAAGTCATTTTAAAGGAAGTTCGGCTCCAAATTGACTAAAAGGGTGAATTCTTGGATCATTTGTTTTTTTGATTTGCCGCCTCTGTGGTTTGGTTAACACTTCGGCATTTTAGATTGCTTCTTGCTCAGATTTGATCTGAAGTGTTACGGCCAGATTCCATCAGGCACGGATGCAACGCTCACGGACGAGTTTCAGCGTCCATCAATGTCAATCTGCACAGAACAGATCAAGCTAGCTGGAAGTCAGACACCAAAACAGCATTGAGAATCCGCAAACCTCAGATCAAGGGAAACAATTTAACTACGTAGCATATTTAAATGACCAAATCTGAGTAAGTTAAAGTCTAAAGTCTGACGGGTTTCTGCTTACGTGACGAAGGTTTAATGTCCTTTATTCATACATCAGTTTGACTGTTACGACCCAGCTTGTGTAAAGAAAAGGAAGTTAATACAAGAGAAGGTGATGCTGTTCAAACCAAAGAAATATATGTAAACGAAAGAGTACTCTCAAAAAGCCTAAACTCACAGAGAAAAAGCACGCCTTAACCTAGTAACTCACAAAATATATCTATGTGTGTGCAATCAGCAAAGACCTGACCCAGTGAACAAAATTCCTGAACCAAAACCACAAATATAACATAATGTTGGCAAGCTTAACACAAAAACCAAGCCTGCACGCCTGTTTTAACTTGAATAACGCAGTTTCTCAAATTGGGTCTGGTGGATTGGAGGGTTGGACTGGGTCGGATCGGAATCCTCTAGGTCTCCAGAAAGCAATTGCGGTGGTGGCCACAGCTCATCAGCTGGTAAGTGACCAGTAAGTGGAGTAACCGTAACATTGACGTTCACACATCTGGTAGAACTCAAGACCCAAGACAGTCGTTCCTGAAGTTCAGTTCCAGAGAAATGTAAATTAAGGCTGCATCTTCCTACGTCAAACGAGATTTGTGGCCTCCTCAGTGCTGATATTAAACCGTCAACTGAAGGTCAACAATTTAATTGCTTGTCTCATGGTCCAGAAGATTCTTCCCATCACTAGAGCTGCATTTACTGTTTGTGTTTTACTGTAAGCATTGTCTCAAAATTTCAGTACCCTGCAAGTGTAACCATCCTAAAGCGGACCCTCTCGGATGGAGACAGTGTAATAACAAGCTGTGAGCTACAGTATTGATGGAGCAATAGGAGGGTGGAGGAGCGGTCTGAGTCATCAATAAGTAGAAAATCATTTGTCACAGCAGCAAGTGGTTTCAGTGGAGTGGAGAGATAAAAATTCAGTCTGAAATTTGTCAAGGAGCTTATCATTGGATAAAAAAAGGCCGGCGATGACGACTGAATGAGGTTGTTTGGATGTGACTTTTATATGAGGTCACTAAACTGAGTGAACACGTTCAGGTTTAGGTTGAGCTCGTGTCTATTTTTGTTTGTGTGCGAGGTTGAATCGATATATACCGCTTCACCCTCATGTGTCTCTGTCTGCACCATAAACCTGTGATTCTTTATCGCTGGCTTTGTTTCCTCCCGCACAGGCAGCAGCTACATTCATCATAGTCTTTCTTACATACGTCTGATTGAAAGAGACAAAAACATCCACCCTCATTTTAAGCCGTCCTCAGGTTCACTGGCTGGAAGCTTAGTAAGCAGGCGTGTCGTGTTGCCTGTCAGCCTGTTTTCTTTTTTTAATATATAATCTATCTCTGTTGTTTCTCTGGCTTTTAAAAAAATAAACAAGATTTCTGAAAACCATCATCACAGTCAGGACGTAGTGTTTTTCTTTAAACCCCAATAAAAGTTCACTGAGAACCGTCAGTCAAATCATTCAACGAACAGCTCTATCTCAAAAACAGAAAGAAATTGACAATCACCGCGACCCGATCAGTCCTCCCCGCCAACTCTTCGGCAAACCGCACCCCCCGGAAAACTGCCTCCGTCTGGGCAGTGAGAGCTGAGTAGGTCCCTCTGTTTATCTATTATGTGATGACATTTAAAGCAACCCACATTAGTAGGTTGTGTCTTTGGCAACTTATATGAGAAAAGATCTTCATAAATATGTGGAAAAGTTGGGGCCACACGGTCAGTCCTCCCTGCTGACTCTTTGGTGAACTTCTCCCTGGAAAAAAGCCTCCATCTGGGCAGTGAGAGCTGAATAAATCCCTTTGTTTATTTACTATGTTATGACATTTCAAGCAACCCATATTGGTAATATTAGGTTGTGTCTTTGAGAAAAGATATTTGAATTTATGTGGAAAAGTTGGGGCCACACGGTCAGCCCTCCCTGTCGACTCTTTGGTGAACTTCCCCCGAGGAAACAGCCTCCGTCTGGGCAGTGAGATGACGTCCCTCTGTTTACTGACGGTGATTATGTGATGTGATGTGAGCAAAACACTTGAACTCACAACGTCTTTGTCTCTTTCCATTGTGCACATAGTAGCAAATGTACTTAGTTACTCCATTTAAAAGTCAGAAGATCTTTTGGTTTGGTTTGTTGAACCACGTCCAGAATCTATAATATCTCGTTAAATTCCCAACACAACCAGAAAAACTTAGTTCGATCACACTTTTGAAGTTTGGTGTGGGCTGAACCCTCAGAAGTTGTACATTTCCAGTCAGAATTTTATGAGTTCATGCCAAATTCATACTCATATTCATTCATACTGGCAAGAACAGAAGAAAAGACAGTTTTTTATTTTTCTGTGGAAATATTTCAGATGTTGGAGAGATAGATCGATGCTTTGACTTTCCCCCAGTTGCTTTGTACCCTTGTGTTTTTCTCAGATTGACTGCTAAACATTTCGACTGCTCTTTGTGCGTAGGATTCACAAAACAGAAAATATCTGCCTGTTGGAAGATTGCAAAAAGATGCTTTTTGATGTCTCTTATTCTTTCTGCAGTTACATTTTTCTTTGGCTCGACTTTTGATTTCTCTCTGCAGGGTGTTTTGCTTTAGTTTTATATCGTAAAACCTCTTAAAAAGAGGCTCAGAGGAATTCATTTGTAAAAGCCGTATCTGTTGCACCTTTGAACAGTCACCTCCTCTCAGATCTGTGTGTGTGTGTGTGTGTGTGAGTGAAATATGAAAACACAGATTACGTGGTGGTGAATTGTTAAAACCCTGATCATTCCAGCAAACATTCAGACTTTAAAGCCACTATTTGTCATATTTTTATTGAATTATAGCGTCTTTCAAAATAATTCACGGCAACGTTTTAGATTATGGCAACATAATAGATACCTATCCTGTTTTTACAGGGTACAGTATGACCTACTGAGCAACTCTGGTGTTTTCTGGAGGAATTTAAGGAGAGCTTACACTGTAAGCATGTTTAACTCCCGGGTACCGGCTCTAATATTAATAGTCTTCTGGCTGTTTTTCATGGAGCTGTAGAGATGTTTTGTACAACCCTGTGTCCACATTTGTTTGTGTAAATAATCATGATAGTGAGTTTATAGTGTTTCCTGTTTCTCCTGGTGTCATGTGTTACTTTGCTTCCTGCCTTTGTTGTGTTTCCCAGTTTTAACCTGTCTGTGATTAGTTCTTGCTTGTGTTATGTGTGTTCATTGGTTTCCTTTCTCAGGTCGTGGTATGTTCTGTATTTGTTCCTCAGTTCAGTGTTCATTCTTGTTGCTTCCCCCCAAATGACAGTATAAAGAATGGACGTCGTATCATGTTATCATGATGTCACCCAGAGGTTTCTGAAGAGCCGTTGTGAAGCTCAGTGTGGAGACTGAAGACTTTCATGGTACAAAATACAGAACATGTAACTAAATGCAAGAGCACTGCTCCAGGTTTGCACCATAGACTGTATAGAACATGGACGCAGTCTCCTGGACATCATCCACAGGTTTGTGAGGCTCAAAGTCTTAAAGTAGAAATCAGCAAATATGTGGATCATCAATGGAGCTGAGGCAGGCTGAATGACACCTGGTTGCTCAAAAAAGTCATTTACCTGTCAGTCAAAGTGTCCACGCTCTTAATTCTGCATAACTTTAAGCCTTAATATAATCTGAACAGGTGAGTTCTATATAAATTCACCCTCAGTACAGTTGTACTGTAATAAGTTGTTACATTATTGGCGTAGCATTAAAAAAATCCTTTGGAAATGTAATAACTGCAGCCGATAATGTAATAATACATAAACAGGACTGCATTTCTTGGAAATAAAAGATGTTTTTTGCAGTGTTTGTGCAGTTTGCTCATCAAAGATAGATATAGTGGATGGCATAGTCGTCATATTCATTCATCAAGGGTACGTACAATGCAGAACTCACACATTTTTATTTAGAATATTTTTACTTGGCCAGTTATTATGTGATTGGCTTTATTACATTTAAAATTGCCAAAATTATGACATTATTGGTTGCTACAGGGTCTTCTCATGGTGACAATATATGGATCCAGCAGCAAATATAATTTGAACAGGTGAGTTGTATATAAATTCACCCTCAGTACAGTTGTCATGAACAGGGAAATTAGCTATAGAGACCAAAACTGTGTTTTGTACCAGGCTGTAAACATGTTTATTTCTGCTGTGAAGTTGGACATTTGAACATGGGGACTTATGGAGACTGACTCACTTCTGGAGCCAGCCTCAAGTGGACGAGAAGAGGAACTGCAGTTTAGAATTTGAAAGTCTCTACTTGCTCCACCTTAATGATCAGAAACTTTATAAAACTCATGTTACAGTCTGTTAGGGCCTGACTCTTCCTCACTGAAGGGGTATTAAACCTGACACTTGATGCAGTAGATGCAGGTCTTTCACCTGACCGTTGTTCTCTCTCCTCACAGCTTCACTCTCGGTGTATTTAATGGCAGTCACAGCTCTCTCTCACGTATGACTTCCTATCTGGAGAGCACTGTTCTCTGGCTATTCGTCGGCTCCTGGATGACTCTGAGGGGAAATGAGCCTTCACGAAGGGGCGAGCAACATGACAGCTCCCTGATAGCAACATGTAATAGTTTATTTCCACAGATCTCTGCTCTCCAGCACTGGCAACATTATCCATCAATCACACACACAAACACACACCACACAGCTCATTCATTCGTCTCCCATTCACTTGAGAGAAGAAGTGCTGAGTTGGCTGTGAATGAACTCAAACTCTGTCATGTAAAAATACCAAACAATAAGAATACTTCCTTACAAGGAAAGGTCTTGATCAAAGGTTAAATGACACTAGTGGACTCCACAAAGTAGAAGTGCCCTCTAACGGTAAAATATTCACCCATCCATCCTCCATAACCGCTTATCTTCATCAGATCCCAGCTGACATTGGCCAAGAGGCGGGGTACACCCTGAGAAGGGCTGACACACTCCATTAGAGTCACCAATCATCCTATAAACCTGCATGTGTTTGGACTGTGGGGTGAGTACCTGGAGAGGACATGTGCACTCCAAACAGGACAGCCACAGCCAAGGGATTTATTTCAAATTATATTAAGGCCTAAAGTTATGCAGAATTAAGAGCGTGGACGCTTTGATTGACAGGTGGGTGTCGTTACAGGTGGCTTGTTTGAGCAACCAGGTTTCATTCAGCCAATGATCCACGTCTTTGACAATTTTTAGATTAGCTGGGGGACGGAGGAGGCAGGACTACGAAGATGGCAGCGGCCAGATCCACAGATTTTGAGCTTCAGAACATCTCTTCAGAAACCTGTGGACTCCTGAGAGCCACGTCACTGTTTGGAAGTTCATAAAGGGAATATAATAGGGAATGTAGCATACTGGGCTAAATGTGGCTCCCTGTCCAAACTTTGATGTCCATGTTTCTGAACTCCTACATCGCGTGACTGAACTCTCAGCGCTGCCCGGAGGAGAGCGAGCGACGTTGACACTCGACTATTACGAGAGATGACAAGTGCCTAAATGAATAAGCTGTTTTCACGTCTTCCTCTCTGTGTTTGTCTCTGCAGACTCTGCTGCTCTTCTCCTGAAGAAAAATAATGACATTATTAATTAACGCCCGCTCTGGGAGGAAAGCCTATCCCACTGCAGAGTGCTCCGATGAACGCTGGATGAAGTTAAATGAGGCACTCAAAATGCTGGAGATGTGGCAACAATTTTACTAGATTTTAAGGCAATCAGTGGTTCTAAATATTTATTCGGTTAGTTATTTCTTTGGAGAAAATACGCCTGAGGTTAGTCAACTTGAAACTAGATCATGCCCCCACAGCTGTGTCTGCTCAGCTTCACTGTCAAATAAAGGCAATAACAAACATTACAAATGATGCATTTTAAGCTTCCACAACAGCTTGAAACATGTTTAATTTAGTATATATAATAGTTTTGTTTGTTTCTTTAGGCAAAGCAACAGAACATTGCACTTAAATCAGGGTTACATGAGGCCATACCAAGAGGCAAATTAACACCGTCCACCGTTAAACTGTTTATCACCTCCAGTTTCAGAGTGTAATCCCACTGTGGTAAATATGTTAACTAGCGAGTCGACAACTTTGCTAACAGCCAAACATCAACAAGGTCACCAACAGCAGACATAGCAGCAGCTAATATTACTGACTAGTCCAACAGCAGTCAGCCCAGCTCGGCGTCTGTCTTTCAGCCTTTTATTTCACCAAGCTCTCACCAACCACTAAAAGTCAGTCCCAGATTTACTCTTGTCTGGCGGCTTCTTGCTCGCTCACTCTCTCCTTTTCTCTTCTTAGCTTCCTCCGTCAACGTCTTCTTCTCCTCTGTCATTATGTCCACAGAAGCTGCTGAGCCTGTTTGTCCAGTTCTTGTTCTGGCACGACACTGGTTACCCTCCCCATCACCAGCCCACAAAACTAACACTCTTGGTGCTCTGAGCTTACAGTCTGGACAGCTCGGCTAACAAACTGAGCTAACAGCAGCTACAGTTTACTTCACTGTCCATCAGGAAATTCTGTAAATCACAGAGAGTTGAACATCAGAACATTTTCTCCATAAAATATGATCCAGTTTCACCAAAATCAGTGAAATAGTTGGTGGTGTGTGACTTAGTGCCGTAAAGCGTTACGTACTTCTCCCGACCCGGAGCCCAAAGTTACATAGTGTGAGAACAGACGTACGAATGACAGAGACACCGTTCACCTGATCACAGGTCAGTGCAGATCAACAGGAGGTAACATCTGTTAGTTTATGAGAGAAAAGATGCTTTAACATGAAACAGTGTCTGAAATATAACACAAAGGTTTCTGGTATGCTGCAATTATTAGATTTTCAACTGCAACAATACGTTGTTTTCATTGACTGAAGGTTGCGTCATCAGAAACGTATGAATATTTTAACACATTCCTCTTTGAGACTGAAGCGTGTGACCTGATGTCAGAGTGAGGAGCACGACATATGGTGAAGGATCCTCTTTGAGTTTGTTCGACGCTCCGTCACTCGACTGTCCAGTTAAATATGCATGTTTAATTCGGCAACAGACGACGGCTCTTCCTGGGGGCGTGAACACACACCACGCTGCTTTATATTCAACACAAACTTCAGCGTCAACGCTCGGATTACTCACTTTGTAAAAAAAAAAAAAGTTTCTGTTTCGTATCCATCGGTTTAACTTCGACCTTGGTTGGTTGTATATTTAATTCAGTAAATCATAAATGATGGAGAGCATCTCATTTTCTGAGAAAACAAAGGAGCTCTCTGTGGAGCAGCAAACCCTCCAACAAAACACAGCGTGTATAATACATGCTGTGTACTGCTCCACCAGCCACAAGCTGTATAGTATAAAAGGCTGTGTGTGTCTCTGTGGACTTAATTATACACCAGGTAGCAAATCTTAAACGATCTAAACCTGCCAGTGAGAAATATCAGACTTTATTAATTATTACACAACTGGCTGCAGGTTTGTCACATAGTTTCTGTTTGAAATATTTGCTCCTTATATTAAAGGAATAATATGTAACTTTGCTTGTAACAGTGACATCTAGCGGTAAATACCAGAGAGTCTCCTCCCCAGATTCAAAGCTCATAGCGAACCTCCACGAGGCCAAGATGAGCTCGACGTGTTTTATCTCATGAATCAGCTTCAGTGTCTGAGAGAAGTTTAATTTAGGCAGCTATGTTCAGCAGAATAAACTCCCTTTTAGACCACAGCAGAAGAAACAGATGAGGCTGTGTTTTTGGCAACTTTTGAAAAACAAAAATTGACAGATTTCAAGCTTAAAGTTGCCATGACCCGGTCAGTCTTCCATACGGACTCTACGGATCACTTCCCAGCAGCCACCGTCTCAGGCAGTAAGAGCCGAGAAGGTCTCGCTGCTTATTGATGACGATTAGTTGACGTGATTTTGATACTTGAACTCAATGGCTTCATAACATCCCACAGCGTTGTTGTAGTTAGTGTCTTGTGTCTCTGTCACGTGACGGATGCAACACTGTTTTGGTCCGTCCTGCATGCGACTTAAAACCCCACTGGGAGCGTTTCAGAAGCGTTTATCCCTCCAGACTTTGTTTACTTGCTCAGATTTGGTCATTTTCCTGGTTTATGAGCTTCTGAACTGGACCGCGGCAGAGCCAGTGGGGTTTGAAACATTGGCTAGAACGGCCGCATATCACTGCAGCGACCGCTGGAATTTGGGGGTTACATCACCACGACCTGACGTCCTCCCTTCAAACGCAACGGTGCACTCTGTCCTCCGCTTTCCGCAGCGAGAGCCGGGTCGGTTGATAACTTTTCTAACATCTTTGACACTTTCTACGATGCGCTGTCGGTCAGGATCTCTCTCAGGACAGAATCTTACTCTGGGTCCTTCTGGGCTCTTAATCTTTAAAATCCTTTTACGACATTTACACGTGTTTCTGCTCGTTGAGCTTTTAAGGTCACGTAGAATCATATCTGGCAACCCGAAGCGTCGACATGAGCCGTGTGCAGGATCAGACATCAAACATACTGACTGTAGTGTTGTTCAAGAAGTTGTTGGGCATGGTTCCTTCATCTCTGATGACATAGCATGGTCATTTTATCTTACACATTGTTCCTTTAATTTATATACTGCAACATATATAACTCTAAGCTAACGAGAGTTCAGCCAGCCTGATCTTTGTGAATAAATCATAAATATGTTGATTATCACAGCTAGGAAAATATAATTTCTGCACGCTGCATGCTGTTTACTGTATATTACTCCTGTACTGCTTGTCAGCAGCTCCACAGTCTCATTATACAGCGTGTACATCAGGTGTTCTGCTCTGCTTCCGCCAGCAGTAGTGTTGGTTGATGATTAAGATCTGGTTCTATATAATCATTGGACCCACTGTGTGCTGAAACACTTTGAACAAACCAGAATTAATCATCTAAACACACACACACACACACACACACACACACACTGTACGACAGCTGCAGGACAGTCCACCGCTGATTTCCTGAAGTGAAATATAGAAATGACGGCCTCGAAGAATTAAATTTCAAAGATGTGTGTGATGTGGTTTTGATTTTTTATTGATCACTTCTCTGCTTTTTTTTCTGTCTTTGTCAAATAAAAGATTGCTTGATGTGGTCACCTGTACCTCTGGTACATCTCTGTAGAGATGAGATTATCAGGAGGAGAGACTCGGGAATGGCTACTCACTATTCACCCACAGATGATCCAGAAGGTGGCTACCTGTAGCAGCCCAGTCTCCGGTTCTGCACCAACCTATTTGAACGTCCTCATACAGACATATGTTACCTCCTCCTGGCTCTGCCACCCGTACGCTCAGGACGATCCAAACTTTTCTCGTCTGTTGTTCCCCGTTGGTGGAAAGTCCTACCAGTTCCTACCAGATCAGGGGCGTCCCTCTCTACCTTCACAAACCTCCTGAAGACCTCCAGCTCTTCAGAGAGGACCTCCTCTCCAACACTACCAACAACTGGAAATGTATGTAAAATGTATTGGTTAGTCCAAATTGGCACAATTAGGAAGATACTTTGCCCTTTTCATCTGCTGCTGCCCTTCTGCATGACAGTTCTACCACACATTACGTGTCGGTGTGTCAGCAGCCTCATTATATCGTATGCACATTTTTTTTTCAAAAGGTGTTGAACGTGTTGAAATGAAGCTTTTCGTATCGATCTGTCTCCTGCACGTCCGTTGACTTCCGCAGCTCGTTAACATTCTGTCTCTTTGGGAAGGGGATTCTAAATGTAGTAGTAACACCTTACTGTAACATAAACATTTACTCAAGTACTTGAGTAATTTTATGCAACTTTATTCTACAATTTCACAACGTCTCAGAGGAAAATATTGTACTTTTTACTCCACTACATTTGTCTGACAGCTTTAATTTCAAGATAAAGTGACACAAGACTTCTTATAAGACATCACATTTCTCTACATAATGAGTATTTCTTACTGATCCGTTGACTTCTTCTGTCTGAACATTAAGTTAAAATTATTGTCCAGAACAGACGTGGACACTAATTTAGTTTTGAATATGGACAGAAAATCCTAGGATCATGTTTAATTCCCAGATAAATGGATTTCTTTTTTAATTGTCAGCGTCCTGTATGGCAGACTAGATGAAGTGGTGTCACTGTTGATGGCTAAAATGGGCAGATTCTGCCATCTATAGGGCAGAACAGTGAGTCACAACCAGCCAGTAAAGAGACATTTCACAGACACAAAACGTCAAGACAAAGATGAAAGTTAAAGAAAAAAGCATGTTTCAAACTACACCTCAAAAAACCCCACTGGTAATAAGTAAAAGGACACGATAATTATCTTTATTTATGTCCATAAAGGCTGCTGAGCCTGATTACATTGCCCACTTGAGCCTGTAAACCTCCTCATCTTCTTCTTCTTCTTCTTCTTCTTGGTGGTCCAAAACATCTGTGGTACAAACACTAACACTCCCCCGGTGCTCTGGCCTCACAGTCCGGCTAACAGACAGAGCTAACGTTACCTAACAGCAGCTAACAAACTGAGCTAACATTAGCAAACAGTAGCCAACAAACTGGGCTAACATTAGCAAACAGTAGCCAACAAACTGGGCTAACATTAGCTAACAGCAGGTAACAAACTGAGCTAACATTAGCTAACAAACTGAGCTAACGTTACATAACAGCAGCTAACAAACCGAGCTGACAACAACTAACAGGCTAAACAAACATTAGCTAACAGCAGCTACCAAACTGAGCTAACAGCCGCTAACAAACTGGGCTAACATTAGCTAACAGCAACTAAAAAACCGAGCTAACATTAGCTAACAGAAGTCAACAAACTGAGCTAACAGCAGCTACAGTTGTCAGCAGTTTACTTCACTGTCCATTATGAACTCTGTAAATCACAGAGAGTTGAGGCGGAGCAGCCGGAGGACATCAGAGGGAAAACCAGGAAACATTTTCTCCATAAAATATGATCCAGTTTCACCAAAATCAGTGAAATAGTTGGTGGTGTGTGACTTAGTGCCGTAAAGCGTTACGTACTTCTCCCAAAGTTACATAGTTACATAGCATCATCATTACAACATTAACTGGTTACTGCCCCTTTAAGAGTGTTTGGACTCTCTCGCTTCCCGTCATTACCGGAGCTGTTTGGATGTTAGCAGCAGCAGCAGCACAGTCGTCTCATTCCCGGTTAAAGATTCTCCGTGGACTCAAATAAAAGCGTGAACATGTCTGGAGGAACCCATCTGGAGAACGCGAACCCGGTCATCTTCCAGCGGTCCGGGGAGAGACTGCTGACGTCGACGGACGAGGACGAAGACGTCCACGACCCGATCGACGACCGAGAGATCTTCGATATCCTGTTTGTGTTTGTAGCTTCAGCTAACGGTGATGTTTTAACTTCAGACTGTCTGTAGACTTCATAAATAACACGTGTGCTCCTTAAAACCGTGTTTAAGTGACAGTCTGGACTGGAAATATTAAGGTTTTATAACGTTGCAAGCTGTTACATCAGCTCACAGACGACGTTAACGACGTTTAACGGTTAAGTACAGACAACGGAAACGTTGTATTTAGGTTACTTTAACGTTAGTTTCAGGTTAATTTCCTTAAAAACCTGTAAAAATACAGCATTTTTAAATGTTTTTAGTGATTAAATAAAATCAAAAATCAAATCAAGTACTAAAAAATATAAACATAAATGTGTGATATGTTTTTAAAGGTGCAGTGTGTTTTGACAGACATTAAATATAATTTTTGTTAGTGTGTAATTATGTTTATGTAACCTGAGTTTTATTGGCAGCTCTGTGACGTCACAGCTCTGTGATGATGTCACAGAGCTGTGTCGTCATTTCTAGACTCGGTTTGTCAACATGTGATAACTCTGACTCTGTCTGACACGCAGAGTCTCCTGTTGTGTGTTACATGTGTGAAATAAACAACTTATACTGTGGACTCCTCTGGCACCGGGAGTTACCATGGTTACGGGAAGGCCCTGAAACTTCATCATGATTCTCAATAATGAGTTTTTTGGTTAGTATACACAACACATGTAAAGCCTCAGAGCTTCACTTTGATTATTAACAGTATTTAAAATTGATGGCTGCATTTGAGAACATGGTTGTGAGTGGAGTGGGCTGTAGTTTCTCCTTGAATGCTTGAACCTACAGGAGAGTTGAGGGGTATTCAGTCGGTCGCAATCTGAACCCTTTTTTTTTTTTTTTTTTTAGATTAAGATTAAGAGCTGTTACGGTTTGTGCAGGAGGTAATGTGTGAAAGTTCACAGAATATGTAATCATGTCTGAGATATTTAACAGTGTAGTCGTCCAGAGGATGGTAAACAAAAAGTAAGACGTGTGCCAGCGTCAGTCGGGTGTCATAGACTCAAAATCTGGACACAGACTGTCTAAAACCTGGATGAGTCTCCGTGACGTCCCTCGCAGACTCTCTAAAACTTGAATCATGTAAAGTCGTGTGGAGTCCACGTTTTTTTATTAGTTTGAAGTTTGATGCTCGTGAGTTTTTAGGTTTATTTGTCTTATGCCGGGTCAACTAGGTTGGACATACTATGATATTTAAAATGCTGAGAGTAAAGTTACATGTACATCTGTCCTGGTTCAGCAGCAGCAGTCCTGTTGGATCATGAGTTGATGGTCTGGTGGTTAAAATACCTGACTGCATCAGAGTGTGTCTTCTTCTTCTTCTGTTGTTTTCTTAACTGGAGCTACATCTGATCAGATCCATCAACGACCCGGAGCATCCTCTGTCTCTGGAGGAACTCAACGTCGTGGAACAAGTCCGAGTCATGGTGGGTCATGTTTTATTTTTTATCTGTGTGAACAATGACGTGATGAAACAAAGCTCTGATTGGAGGAGGTCTGACTCCTTCAGGACTCATCCGTAACCTCTAACAACAGCTTGTAACCTTACATGACGGACGATGTTCAGTTTTAAATATCACACTCAGCTCACGTCGTCATCGATGTTTCTCTCTCTCTCAGGTTAACGATGCAGAGAGCACCGTGGGCATCGAGTTCACTCCCACCATCCCTCACTGCAGCATGGCGACGCTCATCGGCCTGTCAATCAAAGTCAAGCTGCTGCGCTCCCTGCCGGAGAGGTTCAAAGTACGTGTGTGTGTGTGAGTGTGTGAGTGTGTGAGTGTCACACATAGTGTAACATTTCTGTTTCTCCTCAGATCGATGTCAGCATCACTCCCGGGTCTCACGCCTCAGAGGACGCAGGTAGAAAAACATCTGATCATATTTCCCAGCATTCATAGTGCTGTTACTGCTATGTGTGTTCTGATTTTGTGTGTGTGTGTGCGTGTGCAGTGAACAAACAGCTGGCAGACAAAGAGAGAGTGGCGGCAGCTCTGGAGAACTCGTCGCTGCTCGAGGTCGTCAACCAATGCCTGACGACCAGGAGCGCGTGATCAGCCAATCAGCTGCATCGATGGTTTTTCACCTTCAGCCGCTTATCATCGGATCAGCCAATCACGTTCGACTCATCGTGGGTCAGAGTTCATGGTGAAACTCTCTCCTTGCTACCCATAATGCAGCAGTGAACAGCCCGGCGTTCACTGCTGCATTATGGGTAGCAAGAACTTAAATCTGTTACACACCGTGTGATACAATACTCCAACATTAATAATAATAATAATAATAATAATAATAATTTATGTTTTTGACATTTTATATCAGATTCAATAAATGAAATGAAATGAAGATATTTGTGTTTTTCTTTATTTCAGCGATCAGAGCTGATGATCTGTTTGTTGTTACGCTGTTTGATCCGCACTTCTGTTCATACGTGGACGTGACGACGTGTCAGGATGATGTCAACACATTTTAAATGACATTCCTGCAATCTCAGTTTATTTTATTCAAATGTTTTTAAAGTATTTTGATAGTATAATGTGTAAGTATCACTACTTTGTGGACCTCCAGTGGTACATGAACCGTAGTTTGAGAACCCGTGATCTGAACTATAAATCCAATATTTAAAAGAAAATCTGTTGAGCTGGAACTGATCCTTAAATAAACAAAACAAATCTGTAATAATCAAATTAAATCCTGAATAAACGCAAAAAGTCATT
Organism: Miichthys miiuy; assembly: GCA_036365135.1. Taxonomy (NCBI): domain Eukaryota; kingdom Metazoa; phylum Chordata; class Actinopteri; family Sciaenidae; genus Miichthys; species Miichthys miiuy. The sequence continues at coordinate 23,057,923 of CM071613.1, forward strand.
TCCATCAGCCTCTGATAAACACGTACTGTACATGTGACTGAAGTTACTTGTTTTATCCAGCAGGAGGCGCTCTCATCCCATCCGTACACACTCAGCTGTACACGCTCAGTTACTCCACCTAAACAGTTTCCTCAGATAGATGGTGCAGTGTAATAAACAAATAACATTATTTATATATTTATGTATATATTTTTTGATTTATATATATATACATTTTTACATATATTTATTTATACATACATATATTTACATATATAAATACATATATTTATGTGTGTGTATATATATATATATATATTTTTTTTTATATTTATGTGTATATTTTTTGATTTTTATATATATACATTTTTACATATATTTATTTATACATACATATATTTACATATATAAATACATATATTTATGTATATATATATTTTATATTTATTTATATATTTATTAGGGGGAGCAGTCGTTACTCGGGCCCAGACTAATAAGGTTTTTTTTTCGTCTCTTGTTCCACATCTGGAAACATTGCATCACTGCTGAAACCCGGATAACAGAGCCAGCCGGCACAGCTGCATTAGCAGGAGCCAGAGCCATATATACACAGAGTTTAGTCAACGAATAACCAGAGGTAACCAGAGGATGAGGGGCAACCAGAGCAACCAGAGCAATGACAAAAACCAGAGGTCACCAGAGAATGAGGGGCAACCAGAGCAATGAAAAAAAGAGGTCACCAGAGAATGAGGGGCAACCAGAGCAATGAAAAAAACAGAGGTCACCAGAGGATGAGGGGCAACCAGAGCAATAAAAAAAAGAGGTCACCAGAGAATGAGGGGCAACCAGAGCAATGAAAAAAACAGAGGTCACCAGAGGATGAGGGGCAACCAGAGCAACCAGAGCAATGACAAAAACCAGAGGTCACCAGAGGATGAGGGGCAACCAGAGCAATGACAAAAACCAGAGGTCACCAGAGAATGAGGGGCAACCAGAGCAATGAAAAAAACAGAGGTCACCAGAGGATGAGGGGCAACCAGAGCAACCAGAGCAATGACAAAAACCAGAGGTCACCAGAGAATGAGGGGCAACCAGAGCAATGAAAAAAAAAACAGAGGTCACCAGACGATGAGGGGCAACGAGAGCAATGACAAAAACCAGAGGTCACCAGAGGATGAGGGGCAACCAGAGCAACGACAAAACAAGAGGTCATCAGAGGATGAGGGGCAACCACAGCAACCAGAGCAATGACAAAACCAGAGGTCACCAGAGGATGAAAAAGCAACCAGAGCAACAGCTAAAACCAGAGGTCACTAGAGGATGAAGAGCAACCAGAGCAACAGCTAAAACCAGAGGTCACAAGAGGATGAAGAGCAACTAGAGCAACCACAAAACAAGAGGTCACCGAAGGATGAAGAGCAATCAGAGCAACCAGAGCAACCAGAGCAATGACAAAAACCAGAGCAACGATAGTAATAGTGAACACTTAGCTAGCTAAACAGTTGCTAGCTAATAGTAGCTAACCTCACATAAAACTGTAAAAAAAAAGCTAAAGATGTGCAATTACTTTGAGTTTATTGTTTGTACTAAATGACACACCTTAGCTAATGTTATGTCTTAATTTATCTCCTTTTAAATTAACTGACATTATTTTGTATAAAACATTTATGTTTTATATGAAAGTTAGCGGGCTAGCTACTATTTAGCGAGCTAACTGCTAACATTAACTGTTAGACAACTTAGTACTAATGCTAATTGACTCATAGCTCGTGATTTCAGTGAGTTTATTGTTCATTTATCTGACTCATGGTGTCAGTATGACTTCGCTCAGCCTCGCTGTGTATACGGCTCTGGGTGAGGCCAGTTGAGCTTGCCTGGCTGCCAGTCGCAGACCGACAGACAGACCGACAGACCGACAGTCCTCTGCAGACTTCAGGCTCCGCACACTGACGGTGACGGTCGATGGTAGATTAACACACCGTGCACGGCACTCCATACGTCCAGAGGTGAGTTAAACAAACGTTATTTGAAGTTTGGACCAAGTTTAATGTGTGTGTGTGTGTGTGTGTGTGTGTGAAGCGGAAACCGTGGGCTCGGTTTAACGAGTGCAAAAGAAGTTGTCATCTTGCGGGCAGAGCAGCTGGGACTGATTCCGACACAAAGTGTTTACTTCACCCGCCAAAGAGAGCACATAGTCGGCTACAGACAGGGAGAGGCTGCGGGGGCCGGAGGTTTGTCCTTTATCCAGTCCGCAGATGATGATCAGCGTGCGGATGGAGCTCGTCACATGTAGCGCTGCAGTGTTTTTCCACATATTTGGCTTTTATTTTGAAAGAGCTCTGTAGGGACACACACACACACACACACACACACACATTCTTCTGTGTGTGTGTGTTCCCAACCTGTTTGGCTGCTTCTGTAAACATTTAGTTTATACAGAGCTGCTTGTTTTGAATGAAGGAATCCAGATTTATTATGACCAAGAGAGGGCAACCTGCAGTTCCTCAAACGTCCACTTGAGGCTGGCTCCAGAAGTGAGTCAGTCTCCATAAGTCCCCATGTTCAAATGTCCAACTTCACAGCAGAAATAAACATGTTTACAGCCTGGTACAAAAAACAGTTTTGGTCTCTATAGCTAATTTCCCCGTTCATGACAACTGTACTGAGCTAACAGTGACCTAAAACAAGCTAACAACGAGCCAACAGCAAGCTAAAACAAGCTAACAATGAGCTAAAACAAGCTAAAGCAAGCTAACAAAGAGCTTAAACAAGCCCACAACAAGTTAAAACAAGTTAAAAAACAAGCTAACATTAAGTTAAAACAACCTAAAACAAGCTAACAATGAGCTAACATTAAGCTAAAACAAGCTAACAAAGAGCTTAAACAAGCCCACAATGAGTTAAAACAAGCTAACATTAAGCTAAAACAACCTAAAACAAGCTAACAACAAGTTAAAACAAGGTAAATACAAGTTAAAACAAGCTAACATTAAGCTTAAACAACCTAAAACAAGCTAACAACAAGTTAAAACAAGCTAAATACAAGTTAAAACAAGCTAACAACGAGCTAAAGCTAGTTAAAATAAGCTAACAACAGGCTAAATCAAGAAAGCACCAAACTAAAGCGAGCTAACATCGAACTAAAACAAGCTAACAATAAGCAATTTTTAGATAAGGATTGCTAAGATGGCGGCTTTGAGCTTCACAAACCTGTCGGTGACTTCACGGATGCGTCGTCCATGTTTTATACAGTCTGTGGCGCTAACCTGGAGCAGTGGTCTTGCATTTAGTTGCATGTTCTGTATTTTGTAGAGCCTCCACACTGAGCTTCACAGCGGCTCTTCAGAAACCTCTGGGTGACGTCACGGATACGTCGTCCATTCTTTATACTGTCAGTGAAGTGCACGTGTGTTAGTGTAGATGCTTTATTAGGAACACTTTCACAGTCTAATAGTGTTGATGTAAATAAGACTGAACACTCAGTGATCAGTCTCTGATTCACTCTGGTTGCCAGTGAGTGTGTCATAAAGTGTTGACTCTGAGAGGTGTGACTGTGTTGACATTGGTGTGAGCTGTTTCAGTTCAGTTTGTTTCTGGATCAGAGTGCAAATTAGTTTCTTCGATTAAACAGATTTATGAACACAGAGCTTGTTTGGACCGTTAATCCTCGCTGAGCCTCTTTAACGTGCAGGTTTTTATCGCTGCTCTGCAGGAGCACGTGTGAGGTTCAAGGTCTCGCTTTAAGGTCACTTTGACGTGTAAGACAGGAGGAACCGGGACGAGACACTGCCGCCCCGATGCTTCAATTTAAAGGCTGCCTTTGTCCAGAAGTATCAGCTGATTTCACTTCGTCTTACTCGAATCTCTGTGATGATTCTGAAACTTACTGTGAGCTAAAGATGGGAATGATTCAGGGGTCTCCAGATTCAATAAAATCTAACAATAGTAGCATTTTTATGACTGAGGCACACAGTCATGAGCTTCAGTGTTGGACGGACAGCGATCACATGCTTCACACAGGAAACACGGAGCATCACTATGACCCACACAAGCTAAACAAATGCACACGCCATCCTCCTGACTGCACAACATGCTCGACAGTGTTGCAATTCCTCTGTAGGAAACGACGAGCTTCACCCGCTCGTCCCACTTTGCTCACGAGGAATGCTGAGAACTCAGAGCTACGATGAGATAAAACTAGTTTGGTGACAAAGCATGTGAATGAGAGCACAACCAGAGGCGACGGAGGCACGTAAACACACAGAGGAAACTCTGCTGTGGTGACCTCAAACACTTAAACCGATGAAAAGAGCTGCTGCTGCTGCTGCTGCTGCTGCTGCTGCTGGGTGATGGCCAGCACAGGAACCAGCCCGGTCCAAAATATTCAGAAACACATGCAGACCACGTGTGAGCTGATGGCTTCCTCAGTATTTAGTCTAATTCCTCTCAAAGAGCTCGAGAAGGCCGACTCGCAGTCGTACAAACACAAAGTCGGGCCAACATTTATTAAACTGAACAAACAGGATACATATTCAGCTCGGCTACATTCTGCTACGAATGCGTGCTGGAGCTGGAGCCAGATGTTTGGCACCATTTCTGAAGAGCAGCTACCAGCCACGTGTTAGCATCAACACAAGTAGCTAAATAACTTTATTAGCTATCATTGTTCAAGCAGCTAACAGCCACTTGTTAGCATCAACACTGGTTAGCTGTCAATGTTCAAGAAGCTACTAGCAACATATTAGCATCAACACTAGTTAGCTATTATTGTTCAAGCACCTACTAGCTATGTATTAGCATTTGAAGTGGTTAGCTATCCTTGCTCAAGCAGCTACTAGCCACATATTAGCATCGACATTGGGTTAGCTAACATTTTTCAAGCAGCTAACAGCCACTTGTTAGCATCGACAGTGGTTAGCTATCAATGTTCAAGAAGCTACTAGCCACATATTAGCATCAACACTAGTTAGCTAAATGACTTTGTTAGCTATCATTGTTCAAGAAGCTAAAAGCCATGTTAGCTAACATTATCCGGCAGCAGCTAACAAACTGGACTAACATTATCTAACAGCAGTTAATGAGCTAACATTATCAGACAGCAGCTAACAAACTGGACTAACATTATCTAATAGCAGTTAATGAGCTAACATTAGCTAACAGCAGCTAACAAACTGGACTAACATTATCTAACAGCAGTTAATGAGCTAACATTAGCTAACAGCAGCTAACAAACTGGACTAACATTATCTAACAGCAGTTAATGAGCTAACATTAGCTAACAGCAGCTAACAAACTGGACTAACATTATCTAACAGCAGTTAATGAGCTAACATTAGCTAACAGCAGCCAACAAACTGGACTAACATTATCTAACAGCAGTTAATGAGCTAACATTAGCTAACAGCAGCCAACAAACTGGACTAACATTATCTAACAGCAGTTAATGAGCTAACATTAGCTAACAGCAGCTACACTTGGCCCGTCCCAGAGCGTAAAGTTACACAGTGTACGTATGACAGATGATTCAAAAGTTATTTAATGGTAGAAAAGTTAAATTAGGTTAAATTAGTGTGTATCAGTGTGTGTGTCGTCTTGGTTTGACTTGAAACTCTGTCGTGTGTTTGAGTTACTTTTCACACAGTCGAAGCGCCTGAGTGACATTTCTGTGGCGTCTCAGCTCGACCTCCGTGAAATGAGTCATGTGTGGTGTGATGTGTGACTGACTCGCCTGCAGGCGAGCTGCACTAATGTTCATGTGACCGTGACATACGGGACGGCGACCGCCTCTGCTGTTGCCTCACAGGATGTGTTTGATGCTGCACGAGCTGCACCGATGATACTATTGTTCTGCAAGGTCATGATTCAGATTGACCTATGACCATTGACCTCGTTCGAATTATATTAAGGCTTAAAATTATGTAGAATTAAGAGCGTGGATGCTGTCAGCTCCACCGATGATCCTGTCGGCGGCTGCGGCGCCTTTAAGAAGCAACTCTTTGCTCGATGGATGCAGATCGAGCCAACGGGAAGTCAGGCACAGAAACAGTTTTAACGCCAGAGCGGGTCGTCAAATAATCAGTAAAGTTTGCACCATCAGTGTGTGAATGAAGTACAGTCCATGTACGGCACATCAAATCTGAGCTTCTGAAATGTCACAACGCCATGCCCGGCGGATAACAAACACGTTGTATATCTTGGTTTTTTAGTGTAAAAACAATACTTTCATGGGTATTTTCGACCTCTTTTAATAAGTTTTTATTTCTCTGATTAACCGACTTTATCGATGCCGGTGCTCGCTCACTCTCATTCATTGTCTGTGTCGCTCACCCACCACTCGCTCTCTCAAACCGTCGAACACAAGCTAAACTTCTTCACGGCTCTGTTTTGCAGTCAGACTGATTTAGAAGCTGCTTCATGGAATAAACAAAGTCGGAACATGTTTACTGTCGTCGCTCCGAGAGCTGCTGCTTCAGCAGCCAACAAGACTCTGACGTAAAGACACAAGTGGATCTGAGTCATGATGCACAAACTATAAAAATAAATCAGAGTTCAGCAGAAAGTTGCAGACAATGACGACACTTTTATTAATAAAGCAAAGCTGAGCTGTTTCGTTCTCCGTCACTTCCACCTTCAAACGTCTGAGAGAGCGTTTGCAGCTTCACGTGAAGCTGACGGCGTGTTCGCTGAAGCTCGGAGGCCGCTAAAGAAAACCAGCTGTGAGAGAGAGAGAGAGGGAGGCCGAGGTGTCGGACTCAGCTCTGCTGCTGGAAAGAGGAGACGAGGAAGGAGGAGGAAGGAGGAGGAGAGAGAGCATTGAAGTGAGGCCGATGGTGGGTTGGCAGAATGCCCCCGACTGTGTTGCAAGGCAGGAAGTGTGACACTGAGAGCACAGGAAGTGGCTGCTGCTTCAACGGCTGGGATCAATTCAGCGAAACAGGCTGAAGGACGTCCAACGAAGTGAAGCACCAAACAAACAAAGTCTCCCTTCAGTCCGTCCATGCTTCGTCTCCTCATCCTCCTCGTCATTGTTTGAGTTTCTCACAGTCAAACTTTTCTCAAAGCCGTCCTCTGACGATGACAAACTCTCCTCTCTTTCCTCAGAGGAAGTTCGGCGTGTAATCTGTCAGCGATCGACCATCTCAGACGTCACCGACCTTCGATCAGACGATCGATTATGTCACTGTGGTCGTCTGATGTGTGAAATACGCTGATTAATCTGAAGTCGCACACGTCAACGAGTCCAAAACTAAACTACTGACTGGTCTGATTCTCATTAGATGACGACCACAGATCATAAATTTCACATGCTTACATGTAATAATGACATTTGACTGTGTTTATTAAGTTTTTGTTCACACGTACAATAAAAAAAGAGACAAATGAAGAGCAGAAATATGAATAAAAACAGTGTCAACCGTCATGGCTGCAGGTCTTCATAGTCTGTGCGGTTCATACATGTTTTTCGTCATATTTTCATTCACATTTTCCTGTTTAGCAGCAGAGATTTTTCCATGTTTTCCATACGATATATATTTCACGTCTTCGTCACGTTGCGTTTATCCCTCCAGACTTTGTTTACTTGCTGAGATTTGGTCATTTTCCTGGTTTATGTGCTTCTACGTGTAAATATGCTACGTTCTTCATTTGTTTCTCTTTTGTTGCTGTTTTTACGACCGTTTGAAAATTGACGTCGGCTCAATCTCTCTGTTGAGAGACAGCTCGGCTCCATTGACGGTATAAACCATGTTGGTTGTACTGATTCTTCCGCCTCCCGTCTACTCTAAATATCTCCAAAGATGTACATCATTGGTGGACCTAAGTCGGGTCGAATGAAGCCTGGTTGCTCAAATAAGCCACCTGTGACGACACCCACCTGTCAATCAAAGCGTCCATGCTCTTAATTCTGCATAACTTTAAGTCTTAATATAATTTGAACAGGTGAGTTCTATAAAATTCACCCTCAGACATTTGAACATGGGGACTTATGGAGACTGACTCACTTCTGGAGCCAGCCTCAAGTGGACGAGAAGAGGAACTGCACACTTCACACATTAAACAGCCGATATGTGTATGTGCCGTCACTCTCTAGTTTTATATTCTGTTGGACTTTTATATTCTATGGTCTGTCCGTCCTTCAGGTGGGGAACTGAAAAGAGGAAGTAACTTATATATAATTGTGTGTGTGTTGATGTGTGTGTGTGTGTGTGTGTGTGTGTGTTTAGAGGAAGAGGAATCAAGAACTTGAACCGGGCGCAAGAGTTTTTTTAAAGGCGTTTAAACGTCACTGATGTTCCTCTTTTCTTTGTGGTTTCAGCTGCATGTGGCTGCTCTTCACATTTTGCACTTTCATGAGGAATGAACTGAGGTGCTTCTTCTACTGTCTTCTCAACGTGCTGCTCCTTCTTCTATGGACTCAGATTGAGTAAGTATCTTTTGTGTTACGTTGACAGGAAAATGTGACGTCAGACCTGAAACGTGCCTCCGAAAGAAGAAGTTATCTCTTAGAAATGCTCCTGCAGGTTATCAGAGGACAAAGCTGCAGCTGCAGATAGAAGTTTAATTTCGAACGTGTAGTTTCTTCACGCAGATTAGACAAAGTGCACTTTCTTTGAGATACAAGGTCATCTTATTGATAATCTGTCTATGCATGCTGTGTACGAGCAAGCTCCGTGTCCTGAAGCTTGATAAGTGTGCCGCATTTTATTGCCGTTGATTTGAGAGCTGAGACGTACACGATACAGACGCCTATAGACGGTTTTATTGGTGTTACTTTGGCCTCGCAGGTCATCTAAGACTAAGGCTACATTCAGACAGGATCAGACGCTGCTGGTGGTGTGTGTGTTTGTGTGTTTGTGCTGAACGTAACCGCTGTGAAACAATCAGGAAATAACCGACCGCTCACTCACTCTCATTCACTCTCTCTCTCTCTCTCTCAAACCATCGGACACAAATCAGATTAAACTTCTTCGTGCCAGACTCATGCTTCGTGAAATAAACACAACAGGAAGAGTATCAGAGTTTAGATTTCAGGTGGACTGTGGAGGTTTGACCAGTCTGATTGTCTGATTGGTGGTTGCAATGTGACGTCAGGCTGGATCCGGCTTAACTTCTCTGCAGCAGGTTGGTTTATTTTTTTGTGGACAGCCCATTCAAATGAATAGAAATACCTATCCTATCAAAGATGTGCCGATTCATCACGTTAACGTGTTTTATTTCTGCTGTAAAGAAGATTTTAACATGGGGACTCATGGAGACTGACTCACTTCTGCAGCCAGCCTCAAGTGGACGTTTGAGGAACTGCAGTGCAGAGGTTGCCGCTTGGTTTGGGGGCCTGAGACGTTCAATAAACAGACGTACGTTGGCTTTATTGGTGTTAACTTGGCAGCTCAATAGATTTTTAATTCTAAACAACAAAAATCTGTGACGTGCGAACTCAAAATAAACCTTTAGATCAACAAAGACACAAAGTTAAGAAGGAAGTGGTTTATACCATCGAGGAAAACCATAAAAAAAAGCAGCAAACGTGGTTAAAACTGCACGATCTGATCTAACTAATGTGTGCTAGTCTGTTAGAGTCACGTCAGGTTACACAGCACGTATGTTAAAAAAGAAAACACACGCACACACTACTACCTTCACGTGTGGGTCATGAGATGTTTCAACATCATTTCTTTATTTGAAGTATCAGGAGGTAAAATAAACCTGCTGAGTCGAAGTCTAAAACAGCAGCAACAGAACCACATCTGTGTGTGTGTGTGTGAACACACCACAGGATGTTAGCTTAGCCACTCAGCACTGTTCCTGCAAATCAGCTCCAGTGAGGTGCGTTTGATTTGTCTGGAGAGCGTTTACCGTTGGGCTCGTGTGTGAGAACTCGGGCGGAGTTGAGTCGAAAAAGCGAGTGGGAGGTTCCCCCTTAATGATGTAGCCACCTCCTCCCACCATCACCCCTGTGAAAACCACAGCTCAGCTATGAACTGCACGCCTAAAAAAACGACTCAAAGTCGACTACCGTGTTTTTAAAAGTGGAGCTCCAGCTGGTGTTTTATTATTTTATATTCCATTAATGTAAGACCAGCTGGTTCAGCTGCACGCTGCAGCAGGTGAAGTCAATATGATGCATGATTTCCCCGTCCTTAAAGTCTGTGTAAAGGCAATTCTGAACTTTCTTTCAAAACACATTAAATATGTTGGAAAATAGTTGCTGAAAACACATGAAAAGACGATATGTCACTGAAATGTGGAGTTAGAGGTTCAAACACTTTTTCACTAGTTTTCAGTCCAGGATTTTGAGGGCGGTCCTTAAAGGGTGGCTCGATGACACACTGGGGCCACCCTGAGCAGAGAGATAGTGATCCACCTAATTTTCAGGTCAGAATAAATATGTGTTCTGAGTTCAGCAGACCAAAGAAGAAAGTGTTATTAACCATCCAGCCAAATTTGAATGATTAAAAATATCGACAAGTTTATGAAATTAGGTGTCAAAATCGGGTAAAAATGAATTCTCAACTCCAGGACTGTGGGCGTGGCTTCAGCACATTCTGCTCAGGGTGGCCTCAGCGTGTCATCGAGCCACCCTTTAAGGACCGCCCACAAAATCCTGAGACTGAAAACTTGTGAAAAACTGTTTGAACCTCTAACTCCACATTTAAGTAACATATTGTTCAAAGTCTTTTCACGTGTTTTCAGCAACTATTTTACAACATATTTTATGTATTTTGACAGAAATCTCAGAATTGCCTTTACACAGACACGAAATCTGGGGTTGATTCGTGGTGGCAGCAGGTTTAGCAGGTCACTCCAGATTCCTTCTACCCAGAAACACATTCCAGCTCCTCCTGCGAGATCCCGAGGTGTTCCCAAGCTAGCGGGTTCTGGATCTGCCCCCGGGATCTCCTCCAAGTTGCCTGAGCACCTTCAAAGAAAGGCGCCCAGGGGGAGGTCCGAACCACCTCAGTGACCCTCTCGTTACCCGGCAGCGAAAGCTCATTTCGGTATCCGCGCTCTTGTTGGACTAAAGGTGACGGAGCATTGATGGACTGAAAAATCGAGAGCTTTTGCCTTCTGGATCAGCTCCACCAACCCGGCGGTCCATCTTTAAAAAGAGTATACTACAACTCGCTCCAAAGATCTGATCCTTTACCTCAGAGTTACCGCAGTACGTGAGATAAGGACAGGCTTTAACATTGTTTCTGCTGTGTTGCTGCAACTCTAATGAGGTCAAGGAGCGCAGGAGGTTCAGCGGCAGGATGAAGAAGCCTTTTTATGGCCGTCTGTAAACTGAAACATATGTGGCTGTGGCGGCGTCTCTTCAAAGCATCCACACCCTCATATCTCCTCTCTCTCTCTCGCTTGCTCGCTCGCCGGCTTCATCTCTGCTACTACAACTCTCTACAAGTCTGTCAAAGGAGCCATTGTGAACGCCTAGCTAATATTAGGCTGTGTGAAAAAGAGAGAGGGGGGTGGTGGTGGTGGTGTTGTGCATTTTAAATTTGAACACACAGGCCTGTTTCCTATGGCGGAAGTCTCTCTGTATTCAGTGAGAGCTGCGAGTCGTGCACCAGCTCTGCTAACATTTTAAGTAAAATTATGTTTTTTAAGATTAAAACGACAAATGTCATCTCCACTGAACCCAGCGAGGGGTTTTCCATCACACCCGTACTGCCTCTCTCTCTTCGTCTTTCTGCCTGATTTCATCTTGCACTTGTGTCAGCGTCGTTTCATCACGGCTTGCAGGAAATGAGTCGAAGTGTTTCGTCTCCATATCCTGATAGAAGAACTGTGTGAAAGCGTCTGTCCTATTAATTCCCCAGCAGACTCCCTCTCCGCTGATGACCGGCCTGACTGTAAGTTCACCACCATCTGCTTAACTTTTATAGATTCAGCACGTTTCTTTTGCGTTTTTTTAACGTTTGGAGGTGGAAACATGCACGTGTGTGCAGCCAGTTTGCTGAGTGTGAGTGATGTTTTCCTGTTCTTATTAGGCCCAAAACATGAGGCTGCTTCATGACTTAACTGTTATCTCAGCGATTGTCGTTAGCGGCAGACTTTTCTTTATATCATCCGGAAATGATCACTGTCGGGCTTTTGGTCTCTATAAGTGCACAAATATGACGCGTTAATAACTTTGATTTTGATATTTAACGTGAAGGTTTACTCGTAATGAAACATAATCGCTGCTCACTGCTACTGTACTCATTACTGTAATCATTTTATCATTCATTGTAATTGTACAGTATGTTTCTGTTGATTTGTTCTGTACACGTGACATCTATTGCACGTCTGTCCGTCCTGGGAGAGGGATCCCTCCTCTGTGGCTCTTCCTGAGGTTTCTTCCACCTTTTTTCCCTGTTAAAAGGGTTTTTTGTGGGCAAGTTTTTCCTCACTCGAACCGAGGGTCTAAGGACAGAGGGTGTCACTCCCTGTACAGATTGTAAAGCCCTCCGAGGCAAAATGTGTTTGTGAATTTGGGCTATGCAAATAAAATTTGATTTGATTTGATAATGAGTACAGCGCTGCAGTTTTGCACCATGCCACCACACCTCTGTGGCTTGTAAATGAAGCCAATGCAAAAGTGCCGAAAACACTTGAGGCTGGCTGCAAAAGTGAGTCAGTCTCCATAAGTCCCCATGTTAAAATGTCCAACTTCACAGCAGAAATGTTTACAGTCTGGTACAAAAAACTATGGCGGGCCAGCACTGCAGATTTTAGGTCTTCAGAAATGCATAGGTGATGTCACACATACGCTGTCCATTGTTTATACTGTCAGTGTCTTCAGTTGACTAGCTCACGTGGAGAAAGGAAGTAACATAAACCAGCTGTGAATTTGGATTAAAGGTCCAGAATTTTCAGAATAAGGCAGAAATGAAATAATTTAATATCTACAGTGGGAGCGGGTCCTCTTCTGTGGAGTAGTAGAGCCCAGAACAGCGCAACATAACAATCAACGCAAAAACAAGTCGCCATGACTCTCGGGCGGTTTTAACTTAAATAATGTCGATCTTCTGATTGGATGGTTGTACCAGGTGCTGCTCCAATCAGGCTCCTCCATATCTCAGGAAGGGATGACACAGATGGCGACGCCTCATATAGCTTAGGGCCAATCAGAGGCCGGAGATCACACAGCTATCTTTGCATAATGACGACTTCAGGCAACGTTACACAAAGACACGTTGGTGGCTTCCCGTCCCCTTAAGAAAACTACTAACTAGCATTCATTCACGTATAAAATCAAGGACATTAAATTAAAATATCGACTGATATTTGATATTTTGAGGCGTGTCAATCAAAGTGTATACTGAAAACTTAGTGACGGCTCAATCTAACTGTAACATGAATTAACTGGCCCGTCAGTTATCGTGTTGCAGATTCTGTATCCGGGTTAGGCGTCAGGCCGTGTTATGGAGATAAGATTGTTTCACTCAAAAGCATCACAGAGTTGGTTTGTAACACTCAAACTGATTGTCATCACTAGAAAGTTTTAGTCTGATAACTATGGTCGTACAATCTCTAACACCACCATAGCAGCATGTTCGGAAGTTTTTTTAAGCTTCAAAATGGGTCAGTTCAGAAACGTGTAGGTGACGTCATGCATACGCCGTCCAGCCTTTATACTGTCAGTGGCTTCAGGTATATCCTGTGTTGTCACAAGTGTTGACAAGCTTGTGTGGGAAAAGGAAGCAACATAAACCAGCTGTGAATTTGGATTAAAGGTCCAGAATTTTCAGAATAAGGTGGACACCGGGCTATCCTGACAGAGAGGTGAATGTTTGGGCTCAATTTAATGCCGTTCACCAACCTCATTGCAGCACTAGCTAGGCCAATGATGTGACTATCAGTTCATATCTCAGGCGTCACAAGGTTGAAGTTGAAATAAAACACATTGGGTCATCTCAAATGTTAAACAAAAGGTGTTTTTGTCATGCAGAAGCTCTAATTTTTATATTAATATATAGTTTTATATCGGTTTAAACTGTATTTTACTCAAGTACTTCAGAAGTCCACGCGTCGTGAGTGGTGGAAACTTTGTTGTCTTTGAGTCAGGAGTCGTTTTTTTCAGCATCACACGGCGTCAAACCAAACCATGTTTGATACACGAGGTTAAAGAGTGACAAAAAAAAGAAGGAAGACACACAAAATTAACAAAGTGTGTGTGCGACGTCGAGAGAAGTGAAGCTGGAGGAAGGAGGATAACGTTAAAACGATGCGAAGCCGAGATGTAGAGGTATCATCATCATCATCATCCTGGCAACCGGATGGCTGCGGTGCCAGAGCCGCGTGGTGACTTCCTGTTTGTCAGCAGCATACAGGAAGTAAGAGGCCCTTAGAGTGTGTGTGTGTGTGTGTGTGTGTGTGTGTGTGTCTGAGCTCTGAGTATTAGCGTGATCAGAAAGTGGCTTGAATCTGTCGGTTCTTCTTGTAAGCGTGGCGTCGTTGATGCGCCGTGTACAGGATGTGCATCTTTGGCGGTTGCATTTCCACCGTGTTTCTCTTTGATGCCTTCGATCTGTACGCTTTTATTAAATGGCCGATAGAGAAGTACATAAATATCTTGTGTGTCAGTTAAAGATGAGGAAGTAGTGCTGCTTCTCGTGTCCGTAATGGCGTTCACCTTGTGTGCAGATGTAAGTTTTAAAAGCAGATTTTTAACTGTAATCGATGTCGATGTATGAAATCGTCTCACATTTTACACTTTTTCAAATCAAACAAAAGTCTGTTTGTGGCATTGACTGTATGAAACATGGACGTCGTATCCGGGACGTCACCTAAAGGTTTCTAAAGAGCCGCTGTGAAGCTCAGTGTGGTGGCTCCAAGCGACAACTTCTGTGAATGTGAATGAGAAGTGCAGTTCCTCTTGTCGTCCATTTGAGGCTGGCTCCAGAAGTGAGTCAGTCTCCATAAGTCCCCATGTTTAAAATGTCCAACTTCACAGCAGAAATAAACATGCTTACAGCCTGGTACAAAAAACAGTTTTGGTCTCTATAGCTAATTTCCCCGTTCGTGACAACTGTACTGAGGGTGAATTTATATACAACTCACCTGTTGAAATTATATTAAGGCTTAAAGTTATGCAGGATTAAGAGCGTGGACGCTTTGATTGGTTTGTTTGAGCAATCAGGTGTCATTCAGCCCACCTCAGGTCCACCAATGATCCACACCTTTGCTGATTTTTTTAGATTAGCCAGGGGGTTGCAATAAAATCAACACTCTTTTCTCACTCATTTCATTTGACATTTCTTGTAATGTACAATGTTTTTGAACAGCTGTGTTGGCATCTTACCAAAGTACAAGCCCTGAACTTTTCCCCCTTATCTTATCTCTGATTGTGTTTCAGTAGCTGCAAATCACAGAACACACGATGATAACGATTTTCCACGTCCTTTCTTGCTTCACAAACAGCTGCGGTGTCAAATTATATATCAATATCAATAACTGACTAACCAGCCCAATCAGAAAACTGCTGTTGGGATCAGCTTGGTTCAGTTTATCAAAGACATGTCAGGTGTGTGCAGCTTTAACAATCATACACCGTGTGTCGTGTCGTGTGACGAATCTGTCCTTCTCTAGATACAGAGAGAGTTTTTAAAGTCCTGGTTTAGGGAACTTGATACACAACTTCCTGTTTTGATACATTTATTGTAAGCTCACGATCAGCTGATCGGAGTTATTACCTGTCGTTCCTTTAAATCTTTTCTGCTCAGATTACGTCTGTACTGTCTGTTCCTGCAGGAATTCACTTCATCGTGACACGCTCCACTGCAAATCCCACAAAAATGATCAACTTGGACAAACATTTTTGTTTCTGTGCATGCAAATAATTCAATTCAGAGCCACAAATCAAGCCACAGAGCGAAAGAGAAGGAAGTTTCTGAACCTTTAAGGCTTCGTTCATCACTTGAACCTGCATGGTGCGAGCTGCAACCATCAAAGCTGATACATATTCTGTAAACTGAACACAAAGACACATTTAAGGAAGTGAAATGAGCAGCTCTGACCGCCGCTCTTTATGCAGAGATGTATTGACTTTGACAGAAGTTCATTGTTTTGTCAGTCGCTGCGATGTAATCAGACATTTGCACAAGAGGAACTGAGAAGAAACATGACGGGGACTCTCTGAAGATCCCAAACAAGCTGAAACATCTTGCTATAATAGGTGAATTGTCTCTCTTTGTCCTCCAGGGTGCAGCGTCCAGTGCAGATAGAGTAAACTGGAGAGAGGAAGATGCCAGGCCCGCCTCCCCCACCGCCTCCCCCTCCTCCCACCTTCGCTTTGGTAAGTCGAGCACATCCGCTTGTCTCCGTCCGATGGGATCTCGGTCCTCCCCTACTCAGCGGAGACATCTTGTGGACGAACTCTGTCGATTCAACCCCACAAATATCAACAAAGTTGTTTTTCTGCAGCTTTAGTGACTGTTTGTTTGTTTGTCTCAGGCCAACACAGACAAGCCAAGTCTCAGCCGTAATGAGCAACAAGGCAGGAACGCTCTGCTGGGCGACATTTCTAAAGGAGCTCGGTTAAAGAAAACTGTCACCAATGACCGCAGTGGACCCATCCTGGACAGTAAGTCAACACCAAGGTGTCATTTTAACCTCCTGCTGCAACATCAGACGTACAAACGACATTTCTAGAAGCAGTCAAGCTTTGGCACAGCCTTTGGGAGCAATTTGGGGTTCAGTATCTTGTCCAAGGACACTTGACATGCAGACTGGAGGAGGAGCCAGGGATCGAACCACCAATCATCTGATTAGTGGACGACCCACTCTACCTCCTGGGCCCCAGCTCGCTGTAGCTTGTGATATCGCCGTAGATTGTGATATTATCAAAAGACGTCTAAGCAAAGCCTGTTTGTTGGAAGTAGGGTTGCAAGATTCTGGGAAAAAATTGTAAACTTTCCATGGGAATTAACAGTCATTTATGGTAATTCATGTGAATTTATGGGAATAAACCAGGAATTTACAAAATTGAAGGTTGGCCTTTAACAGGGAACTTAAATATAGTTGGGGAATATACATTTAAGCATAATCTATGTATGTTTGGATATGATACGGTTTGTTTAAATTACCCCCAATTTACAGTTAATCCCCATTAAGCTTCAGATTTGGAATCTTTCCCAAATTCCCCAACTTAGCTTCCCATGGAAAGTTAAGTTGGAAATTTACCGCCCCTTTGCAACCCCTAGTTGCGAGGCACTTGGGCATGCCACGACTGTTTCGGTTTCTATGACCCGAACTCAGCAGCTCCAAATAAGGCACAATGTTTTTTGTTTGTATCGTTTCAGAACCCAAAGGAGGAGGAGGAGGAGGAGGAGGAGGAGGAGGAGGCGGCGGAGGAGGTGGTGGAGGTGGAGGAGGTTTTGGTGGTGGGTCTCCTTCAGGTTTAGGAGGCCTTTTTGCAGGAGGGATGCCAAAACTGAGGTCTGCAACCAACAGAGAGTCCAACGGTAAAAACCATACATGCAGGTTCTAAAGTTGCCCGTAGGTGTCTATGTGAGTGTTTAATGGTTTCCTTTCTTCTCCTCCAGACTCAGGACCCAGCCGAGGACCAGTGCTCCCCCCAGGAGGCCGCTCGTCCGGGCCCTCTCCCTTTGGTGGTGGTGGAGGCCCGCCTAAACTCCCAGGACCTCCTGGTGGTGCACGTGGCAGCGTCCCCGATCTCCCCAAGGGACGGCCGGGTCTCTCCTCCAGACAAGACACTCCAGGAGGACCTCCACCTCCCGTACCCAACACACCTCGGCCAAACCAGGGCTTCCAGTCTCGTGGGGGCCCACCAACGCCGTCATTCGGAGGAGGACCGAGGCCCAGCCCGGCTTCAGCTGCACCTCCTAGTGTTCCTCCAGGGAGGCACGGACCTCTCCCTCCACCACCAGGAGGTTCATCTGGTGGTGGGTCGAGACCAGGATTCTCCGCACCTCCTCCTCCACCATCAAACAACAGCCGACCTTCGTTTCTACCCGCTCCGGGAGGGAGGCCTCCTCTTCCCGACGACCGACCTCCGCCACCACCCGTGGGAGGTCATCGTCCTTCTATGCCCCGTGATGTGCCTCCTCCTCCTCCTCCCTCTGTCAACTCCAAACCTTCTCCCTCTATTGCTTCCTCCCCTGCCTCTCGGCCCTCACCTGGCGGCGGCGGCGCGCCCCCTCTCCCACCAGGTCGACCGGGCCCTCCTCCCATTCCACCCGTCCCAGCTGGAGGTGACGACCACAGCACCCCTCGTTTGCCCCAGAGGAACAGCTCGCTCAACAGGTAAAGTTTTATCTGTTTTAGACATTCATCCATGTTTGTTCAGTGTTCACAGATGAGCTGCGGCAAGGCCAGGTGTGTACACAGCGTTTCCTATCAGCCAATCGAGCGTCCTTGATATCTGCTTTTGGTGGCGGTGTCGACGTTTGCATAGATTCAAATCTAATAGCTGTTCACACATCATGCAAACTTCTCCGTGTAGCTTCCTTAAAAAGAGCAGTCTCTCTTTGAAACACTTAAGCCACGTAGAGGCGCCCTGGGAGCAGTTACGGGTTCGGTATCTTGTATCTTCGGCAGTGCCCAGGTGGAGGTGAACTGGCACCTCTCCTGCTACCAGTCCACCCTCCATACCTTGGTCCATGCTCCGCCCTCTGGTTCCCAAGCCAAGTCCCTACGGACTGAGCTACTACCGCCCCTATCTACTGCTCGCTCACGTCCCCTGGGAAAGCAGCAGCCTCCTCGGGGGAGTAAGAGCCAAGTAGGTCCCGCTGTTTACGGAAGACAATTATGTGATGGGATTTTGATACTTGACCGAAACTCGATGACTTTGGAGCTTCCCACAGTCGTGTCTTTGGAAACGTTTCTGCTCGTGGAGCTTTTTAGGTCACATATATCTGACATATTGTCCCTTTACCGTGTTGTGTTTGTTGACAGTGGATACGTAGATTAAAACTCAGTTTCTCTTCAGCCATGGTCCAGCTCCACCACACGGTCGATCGGGACCTCTCCCTCCTCCACCGAACGAGAGGCCGCCGTCTCTTGGAAGGAACCAATCGTCACCACGCACAGGTGAACATCCTCGATTCATTTACAGTGATTCATCATATCATATTATCATATTCATATCATTAATTCGTCCGCTAACGTCAGTTTTTCCATCTATGTCCAAAAGGGCCTCTTCCTCCACCTCCTCCGTCAGGGCGTAGTAGCGTCGGCGGGGGCAGCGTGAGGTCATCGCCGGCTCCTTCTCCTGTCGGACGACCAGGCCCGGAGCCACCTCGCGGTGGACCCGGCGGTAGACCTCCACTCCCTCCGGACAGACCGGGGGCGGGAGGGGCTCCTCCTCTACCGCCGATGGGCAACGGCTTCCAAAACTCTCACCACAACCAGATACAAGGTGGGTGAAGTCAGAAGGTGTTTGGTTCACGAGTGTATGAATCATATGATTGTGGAGGTCAAGGGAGCCAATTTCAATGAGCCAAACAGAGGTCTAATAACTTTGTAGTCTGTTAACACAAACTGGACTCTCCTACTCGAGAAGTCAGTGTTGTTTTTACAACGAGTTCAAGCGAGTTCAGTGATGGCAGAAAAACCCACTGACCTCCCGTTTGTGTTGTTTTTATCCTATTGAACTGATGAAAGGTCTCAAATGTTTCCCGGAGACACAATATTCTGTGATTATTTGGTGCTTTTGAACAGATTTCAAACATAAATACTCTTTACTGTGCTTGGTATCAAACTTTAAAGCCACTGAGTGAAATCTGTATTTTTAATACGGACTATGTAGGAGCCTAAACACAATAATTAAAGTTTGATTGGTTAGTATGCAATAATTACGTACGGTACGGGATCCCTCGTGATAACAAGTTAATTTAATTTATTTATGTTATTATGTCGAAATAACAAATGTTGTCTCGAGATCACGGGATAATTTTCTTGATATCCTGAGAAAATGATACTTAGTTTGCTGGTCGGTGTTAACCTCTCCTGCTCTTCTACCGTGTTCGGGAAAACAAAAGGAGAGTCTAGTACAGTGGGTCTTCAGCCAGAGGTACTGCAGGGGAGTCCACCAATTTTCACCAAAATAATTTATGAGAATTAAAAAAAATAAGTAAACTGTAAACTACAAGCATTAAGTTATGCAGTCTAACGTAACGTGACCAGTCGCTATCTGAGGGAACTTCTTTAAAAAAAGGTAAAGGTATTGGCTAAAACACAGCAGTTTGTCGTTCTTCATCGTGAAATTAACGTGAATTAGTAACGTTGCTAAATAATGTGAGCTACTAGTTTGATAAGTGAAGCAGAGTGGATAAATTTGTCACAGTAACGCGGCTTCAAGCTCGAGATCCTACAGCTGCTCATCATATCACATCATATCAAACCTGGCATCCTAAAGCTAAATGTTTCTTTGTTGAAAAATAATAATAATTTCAGGCCCTTCACATTTGATTAATTCTCTTGAGATCTAAAATGAATGATATCATTATCGCGGGATAACGGTAACGACATAAATAACTCGAGATCTCGAGAAAACAAATTAAATTAAAACTCGTATGAATGTATGACGGCTTAGGGCTTCCGTATTTAAGTTCATATAACTAACAACCAATATTTTCACAGTTCATTGATTTATTAAGTCATTGTCAGGAATATTTACAGGTTGATGTTATAAAATATGTAAAATTTATGTTATGATTGTTTCTTATTAGTAGCTGAGTGCTTTTGATAATCCCACATGTGAGTTTGGAGGCGTTACTGGGAGTAAGGATGATGCCTCGTAATTGATAAGTGCAAATAATTTAAAAATAACATTTTACGAGTCGTGTCATGGATGAGATGTTGCATTCAGACTGTAGCCGCACAAAAGATTACAGATCGATCCGTGTACAGCAGATCACATTGAGGATCATCCATGTGTTTAATGGTTTAAGTCTAAATATGTAATGCTGCATTAACTCCTTTAACCTTAATCCTGAATGTGGAGGTCAATATTTGTAGATTATGGATGTTATAATGCTGCTACTGTGCTGTAAACAAGGTGCTACTTTCTGTCAAAAATCTCATATAAACTAATAAAAAATGTTTTTAAAGATGTATTTTAGAATAAAACCTGAAATAACGTGATGATTTCCACTCACCTCCTCTCCTCTCTGTTAACAGATGAGTGGGAATCTCGATTCAACTTCCACCCGCTGTCCGACCTTCCTCCGCCCGAGCCCTACGTGCACTTCCAGAAGACTTACCCCAGCAAGATTGGCAAGACTGACGGCGGCAGAGGTGACAACCCTTTGAGTTAATCCAGCTGTACGGCGACACCTGGTGGATTAAAATGAAATAACTCCTCTGTTTGCTTCTTTTAGGTTCTGGTAAAAGGAGAGGAGCTCCTCCTCTTCCTCCTGTACCCAGGTGAAGAAGACGCATCAGCAAAACACGACCCCTGGGACTACTTTCTCTGTTTCCATATCTTCCCCTCTCTCTCTCTGTTGCGCTTTCTCATTGTGCTTTTTACCCACCGTGTATTGGTTCATCCGTGGACCTGAAGTATGGTTGACCAAGTAAACGGACTGCCTTTACATCACGTGCCTCCGTAGCAGCAAAACCAAAGCCTGTTTATACTCTGGTACACAAAAAACTTGCACCTCTTTAGGCACTTTTCAGGTTTTTATGACCGTGCTGTAGACTCAACTTGACTTGACTCACTCACAAACAGTATTTTCTTCTTCCGTTAGCTAACCTCTTCTTCCTTTGCTTGTTCGATGTATTTTACTTTTAGAAAACTCTTGACAGGAGTTTTTCCCAGCATGTTTACACAGCGTTATGTATAAAGCTGGATCAACGTCTTACGGATAAACTCCATTCCGGGTACAGCTAGTCATTGTTTCAAACCCCACCAGACGCGCCAGTGTCGTGCACAACGAGCCGCCCACGTTAAAGACGTAGCATTTCTACATATTTAGAAGCACATAAAGCGAGGAAAAAAAATGACAAATCTGAGCGAGTTAACAAAGTCTGGAGGGAGAGAACAGCGTCGCAGCCACGATGTGCCCGGTAGGTTTCCGCCATAAAGACTCAATCCCATCGACCGTTCTAGACGATGAAGGCGTTGGGGCAAAGTGGCTCTTCGCATCAAGCAGCTCAGTGCAGATCAAGATAAAACACGCTGTGCAGACTCCTGATTGTAAGAACAGCCAAAAGGAGCCTACTTAAATGAGCAAGTTGACAAAGTCTGGTGCTGACCAAAACAGCATCGTAGCATGAAGACTCAATCCCATCGTGCATGGCTACCGGTGGAGCTGATTGCGTCCATTCTAGGTGATTATTGTGATTCCACCAGAAGTGTTGCGGCGCCTTTCAGAAGCGACTCTTTGTTTGATAGATGCCACAGAAAAAGCATAGAGAATCTGGTCAACTTTCAAAATAAATCAGCCAAAAGTAGCCTACTTACTCGTGGTAGAAGCAAATAAACCATGGAAAATGACCAAATCTGAGCAGGCTCACAAAGTCTGGCGCTTCTGAAATGCTTCTGGTCAGGTTTGAAGTCACGTGGACGGATCAGAACATCGCCGCAGCATGAAGACTGTAAATATTGTAAAACTTTTTGCCGCCTTTCGGAATCAGCTCCTCGCTTGATGGATGCTGTATCAAGCAGAACAGTCTGGAAGTCACAACACACAGAAACGACATAGAGAATCTGGTCGATTTTCAAAATAAAACACCCTAAACAGCTAAAAGTAGTGTACTTACTCGTGACCAAATGACCAAATCTGAGCAAGTTAACAAAGTCTGGCGGGCCAAACACTTCTGAAACTCTCCCGGTCACGTGGAGAACGGACCAAAACCACAGCAAGTGTTTCTCTCGTGCCTTTTTTTTCTATTCAGGGTTGAAACTTTCAGGCTGTTTTTTAGGTGAGTTAAGGGAATTGGAACCTTTTGTGCCTTTTTAAATTATGTGTTTTGTTTGTTCGGCTGGATCACATGTAGACATAGATGTAAGAAAAAAGAAGAAGCAATACAGCAGCTCGATTTCTTAGCAAAGTGTCTTTAATAATAATTAAAACATCATCAGGACATTGAACTAAACCAAAAGCCACACGTGCCTTCACAATTTGTATATTTGTGCGTTCCACTGAGCGGTACGATTCATTTGTTTAATGTGACATTTAATGACGGAGACGTTTTGAAGGACTTGGTTCTAGTGTTTACGGCAGCGTTTGGTTTACAGTAGAAATAAAGCTGCCTTTGCTCTCCCTAAAGGACCTGTGTATGTATCTGTAAGATTTAATCCAAATATTATTTTAAGTTATGTGTCAGTATTATGTTCATTTGCTTCACCCGGCACTGCTTCCAGCGTATTTTTGTATACGGGATGTATTTACATTTTTCTTAAAGACAATCATACAGACACATCAATGAATAAATAAAATGCTTTACAGGATCCACGCAGGGTGAAATGTGTTTTCATTGAGACGATCATGTGATCAAACACAAGGACGGTGAACTGTATGAAGTGATTTGTTATGTATTATCTGATAAACAGTATGCATCATTTACATGTTTGTGCAATAAAGCTGGACAATACATGATACACAAGACGTAACGGTCCCGTATTTTACACTTATGTCTTTCAGCCTTTTATTTCACCAAGCTCTCTAAAAGTCAGTCCCAGATTTACTCTTGTCCGGCGGCTTCTTGCTTGCTCACTCTCTCCTTTTCTCTTCTTAGCTTCCTCCGTCAGTGTCCTCTTCGCTCTCTTCTCCTCTGCCATTATGTCCATAGAGGCTGCTGACCCCCGGGCCTGTAAACCCTCCCGGTGGTCCAAAACGCCGGTGGTACAAACACCAATACCCCCCTGGTGCTCTGAACTCACAGTACGGCTAACAAACTGAGCTAACATTATCTAACAAACTGAGCTAACATTAGCTAACAGCAGCTACAGTTAGCAGCAGTTTACTTCACTGTCCATCAGGAAACTCTGTAAATCACAGAGAGAGTCGAGGCGGCGCAAACAAGCTGAGCTAACATTAGCTATCTAACAGCAGCTAACAAACTGAGCTAACAGCAGCTATCAAACTGAGCTAACATTAGCTATCAAACAGCAGCTAACAAACTGAGCTAACATGAGCTAATAGCAGCCACAGTTGTGAGCAGTTTACTTCACTGTCCATCAGAAAACTCTGTAAATCAGAGAATATTTGCACATCTATAACGTTCACATACAAAGAAGCCAAACACAGACTGAAACTTTGCAGTCTGGATGGACTATTGGCAGAGGCAAAGAGGGTGCTGTGATGGCCGAGTGGTTAAGGCGTTGGACTCGAAATCCAATGGGGTTTCCCCGCGCAGGTTCAAATCCTGCTCACAGCGGTGGTAGTTAATATATAATTAACAAAAGAATCGAACTGCTGCCATGATTAATGTGACAAAATTGTTCCTTGTAGTGAAACATTCCGAGTTTCTAGAAGAAAATATTTGGGTTTTAATTAATATTACAGGCAAATAAAAAAAATATTAAACTCTCTCCACCTTTTAAGACACTCCTGCTTCTGAACTGAATCGATATTTTGATTCTATTTATCCGATAAATGACAAAATAAACCACTTTCTGTTGAATATTATTCCACTTTGTAGCCGTTAAATCATCCCACCACCTGATCACATGAATGCAGCATCGATTTCATCCAATCACAGGCGGCATTCGAAGCGTATCTCTTCGCTGATTGGCCGAATCGCCTGTCAGTCACGTTTTCAGGGGCAGCTGTCAGATTGAGGAGCTTCTCGGCTCTAAACGGGGCAAAAACAAGCTAAAAACGGGCTCGTTTAAACATAAAGACGCGTGAATGTTGTCTATTTATGAGCGAGGATGTCTTCTAACTAACACAGGTAAGCACACACCTCCGTAAGAAGTCATTTTTAATGATAAATCCGTGCCAGATGTGAATAACGTCTCACCGCGCCCTCCGGTTTAATGATGTTTTTAGCATACTAGCGCTAACGGTCAGATAGCCGTTAACGATAACGGTGACAGCTTGTTAGTCTGTTTAACGTTGACGTAACGTTAGTTTTAGGTTGTGTCAATGTTGTCAGGTTGTGTTAGTGTCCTGTCATTGAATGACTTGCTAACTCAGCTAACGGTACATTCACGCACAGAGGCGTAAATAGGAATTCTGGGCACCCTGAGACAACAGCATCATCATCTACCTGCTCCAGCTCTACTTGTCTCACCTGGGTGAAGCTGGAAGCACTGATTTATACAGTACGTCTTTAAAGGGGACATATTATGAAAAAAAAAAATCACTTATAATATAAAATTTTTTAATTCGGGTCACTAGCGGGCTCCTGAATATAATCCTGAACCAGAACCAGGAGAACTGAGAGCGGGGTAGTACACACTTACGTTACTTCCGTACTGGCATAACCTTAGTGTGTATTAGAAATAGGGTTGCAAAGGTGTGGAAAGTTTCCAGTAAATTTCCAGAAACTTTACATGGAACGTTAAGCTTGGGAATTTTGTGAATATTCCAAATCGGAAACTCCATTGGAATTATGGTCATTCATACCTAATCGCAGACTTTGGGTCGTAGAAATTAACAGTTGTGGCACGCCCAAATGCCTCGCAACTAGGGTATGCAAAGGGGCGGTAAATTTCCAGGAACTTTCCATGGGAAGTTAAGTTGGGGAGTTTTGGAAAGATTGCAAATATTTATGGGAATTTATGTGAATTAAGTGTAAATTGTGGGTAATTTAAACAAACTGTATCATAGCCAAACATGAATATAAACATGCAAAATAAAACAATTAAAAAATATTCCAACAGATTTATTTGTAAGTAGAACTTTATCAAGTTTGAATTATTTTATTGAACAATATTATGTAGTCTACAGACTCAAATGTGTGTCTTCAATAGTCTCTGTGTGCTCTGGGCTCTCAAGTGTGGTCCAGGTACAGAAATTACCTGTGCAGGTAGGGGGCGTGGCCTCAATAGCCCTGCAGTAAGCAGTGTGATATGAGGAATAGCAAATATTCAAGTGTACCTGCATAAAATCTGGTTGTTTTAGTAAATTCTCTGTCTATGCCCATAAATTTCTGTTAATTCCCATGGAAAGTTTCCAATTTGGAAAATTCCCAGAATTTTGCAACCCTAATTACAAAGCATGTAAAGCTGCACTGATGCAAAGAGAAGTTTCAGGTGACGCAGGTAGACCCCACCAGCTGGGATGAGAGTCTCCAAGTCTGAGGCCAGAAAACGATGAAATGCTTCCTCCAAGACCCCGAGTGATGAGACCGGCGGCACTATGGATGCTGTACCGGACCGTTGTCGGGAAAAGGGTTTCGCTTTTCCAGTCCATCTACGTCCCAACCCTCACCTGTAGTCACGAGCTTTCGGTAGTGACCGAAAGAATGAGATCGCGGATACAAGCGGCCGGAATGAGCTTCCTCTGCCTTCCTCAAGCTCAGGTGCTTTAATGTGTGCGGCAGGATGTTGCAGATGTTTTACCAGTTGGTTGTTTGCAGCATCAGAGCCAGCGACACCGTAAACCACCGTAAACATCTAAACATCATGGACAGCAGCTCTGTATTTGTCTCTTTTCACTGAATTCTCTCTTGTCTTTCCGTCCTTGTCTTCCTCCAGGGTGCTGATATCCCTCAACCATCTCTCGACCCCCTCCGATCGTCACCATGGAGGCCGCCAACAACTACGTGCTGATCCACGGGAAGAACATATCCCATAACGCCCTGCCGGGCTCTGCCGCAGTGCCCCACATGTCCATCGACAAGCTCTTCCCGGCTCTGCTCGAGTGCTTCGGCATCATACTGTGCGGCTACATCGCCGGCAGGTAGGGTTCTTGGACATTTCCCCAAAGTTCGTGTGGCTTTTACGTGCGTTCATGGATGTATCTTTCGTTCCCACCTTCAGGGCGGACATCATCACGGAGAGCCAGGCGAAGGGTTTGGGGAACTTTGTGTCTAAGTTCGCTCTCCCGGCTCTGCTCTTTAAAAATATGGTGCTGCTGGACTTCGGAGACGTCATCTGGGCGTTTCTGTGGAGCGTCCTGGTCGCTAAGGTCAGTGTCTCTGCGTCCAAACTTTTAATAAATCGGGTCTGGTGTCTTTATTTTGTATATTCGTCCTCTGTCCTGTGTGTGTGTGTGTGTGTGTGTGTGTGTGTGTGTGTAGGTGACAGTGTTTGTGCTGGTGTGTGTGCTCACTCTGATGGTGGCCAGTCCGGACAACAGATACAGCAAGGCCGGCCTGTACGCCATCTTTGCCACTCAGAGCAACGACTTCGCCTTAGGATATCCAATAGGTGAGACACCGACACTGATGTTACTCCTCATCCAGCTGTAGTTAAGACTCAGATACACTCCTGTCTCTCTGTTTGTCTCTCTCTACACTTCCAGTCGATGCTTTGTATCGCAGCACGTATCCCGAGTACCTCCAGTACATCTACCTGGTCGCTCCGGTCTCCCTCATGCTCCTCAATCCGATCGGCTTCGCTCTTTGCGAGGTGCAGAAGTGGAGGCAGGCCAGCCATTCTCAGCACAGCACTCTGAGCATCGTGGGAGTTGTAGTCCTGCAGGTAACGTGTGGTGTCTTTTAAGATGAATAACGAACCTTTTAAACTTGAAGATCTTTAAAGTTACCTCGTCTCCAGGTGTTGAAGAACCCCGTCGTCTTCATGGTGATCATAGGAATCGTCGCTCACTTCGCTCTGGACCGGCAGATTCCCGCCGTGCTGTCAGAGTTCATAGACGGGCTGGCTAACTCTTTCGGAGGGGCAGCCTTGTTTTACCTCGGCCTCACGATGGTCAGCTTGTCTTTTGTGACGTTGGTTGAGTTGATTCTGACCTGTACGTTTAGTTAGCTTCATCACGTCTCTGTTTCAGGTCGGACAGCTTAGAAAACTAACCAGAGACACCGGAGTCGCCTTGATTCTCCTCATCACAGCCAAACTGTAAGCAAGTCTGTCCTCGATAATGACCTTACTGTATTTAACTGATGATTTCATGAAGTTTTATAGGTTTATTTCCCGCCTCTCTCTCCAGCCTGGTGATGCCGCTCGTCTGTAAAGACATGGTGGACATTCTGGATGTCGGAGTGAATAGCACAAGCGCAAACCACACGAGTTTGTCCAACTTTGCTTTCCTGTACGGAGTCTTCCCGACCGCGCCCAGCGTGGCCATCTACGCCGGACACTACAACATGGAGCTAGAGGTGGTGAGTACCCGTGATGCAGCAGGTTTGGCAGGATGCAACACATTCCAGCTCCTCCTGGGGGATCCCGAGGCATTCCCAGGCTAGATGGACTATCTAGTCCCTCCAGCAGGTTCTGGGTCCTCCCGATTAGAGGAAGCTTAATTCAAAGCTCATGACTATAGATGAGGATTGGAGCGTAGATGAACTAGAAAAGCCTTCCGACTCAGCTCCCTCTTCCCCACAGCATCCATATTACTGCTGCTGCACCAACCGGCCGGTCCATCTCACGCTCCGTTTTCCTGTCACTCGTGAAGAAGACCCCGAGATACTTGAACTCCTTCGCCTGGAGCAGCAACTCGCTCCCAATCCAGAGGGAACGTTCCACTGTTTTCACTGTTGTCTTGTTATCAGCGCACAAAAACCAGCTGCCAAGTAGTCAAATCTTTTTCAGGCACGGTCTTTTATTATATCAGCAAAACCACGTCAGAACCGTCTTGTGTTCGACGTGTTGGAGTCAGCTGAGGAAAGTTTGATTTGTGTCAGAGAAAAACACATCTGGGCGCCTTCATTTGGAGGTCCAACTGTTCTGACACCCCCAAAGCAAACCCAGAACCCGCTGCAGTCGAAAGGCCCTCACTATGATCATGAGCCTTGGGTAGTGACCAAAAGAATGAGATTGTGGATACAAGCGGCCGAATTGAGCTTCTTTTAAGAGGGAGGAGACCCCAGGGCAGACCCAGAACACGCTGGAGTGACTGCATAGTCCATCTAGCCTGGGAATGCCTCGAGATCCTCCAGGAGGAGCTGGGATGTGTTGCTGGAGAGAAGAAGGTGTGGAGCATCCCGTTAAACCTGCTGCCACCGCAACCCAGGGTCACGAAGGTTGATGGATGGATTGAAAGTTTGAGCTTAACTCTGTCAGTCATGTCTTTAAACGTCTTCCTTTCCTTTAGGTGACGTCGGGGATGGTGATCAGCACGTTTCTGTCCGCCCCCATCATGTACGTGTCAGCCTGGTTGTTAACGATCCCTCTGATGGACCCGACGCCTCTGGTGACGGAGCTGGAGAACGTGAGCTTCAACATCAGCATCGTCAGCCTGGTCGCTCTGGTGAGACGTGACCTCAAAGCATGTAGAGCTGTGAAGAGTGCAAACTGATGAATAATCACGTGACTGTGTGGTCTCTCAGGTGTGGACCATCGTGGTGATGCTGCTCAGCAGGAAGTTTAACAGACTCCCTCACCTCTTTGCCTTGAACCTCTTCCTGGCTCAGGTGGGTGTGGTCGGTGTGAGCGTGTCATGATGCCTTCAGGTTCATCATTGGTGTTCTGACCTCTCCCTGTTGTCCTCTAGTTTCTGGTGTGTGTCAGCATGATCTTGTGGAACTTCCTGGTGAAGAAAGACGACAACCTCCTCGGTAAAATCCTCACGTTCACCATGCTGTACGGATCGCTGTACAGCACCTACATCTGGACGGGTACAGAGTAAAGCTGTGTACACACACCTCCACCTCGTGTTGTGCACACACTGCTGTATTTAATGTGTTTGTGGTTTTCAGGTCTAATCCCGCTCTGCCTGGCTCTGACTAACAGAGACGATCTGCTGCGACTTCGACCGGGAGTGTTCATGATTCTGGGCTGGGGGTTAGTCTACACACACACACACACATGAACATCTCAGGACTACAAACTGTGATCTCCGCTCTTAAAAACCAACATTGTGTTGTGTGTGTGTGTTTAGGGTTCCCTTCCTGATGGTTGGAGGTCTTCTGATATCTGGAGAGAGGACGGACACCATCGACTCCGCCTTCTTCTACGGCAGAGCTCAGGTCAGACAAACATCAGCTCAGAATGAACCTCCACATCACTCCACCGACTCGTCCCACGTTTAGGTTTATTTATTTATCCAAGAGCTCCTCAGTGACGGAGACGTCCTCCGTCACGGCTCTTATAAAAACAGACACTCTGTATTTCGTGAAGCAGCTTCTATGTCTGAGCCGGACTTCAGTCTGGGCTGCAAAATAACGACAACAAGAAGTTTCATTTGGTTTGTGTCCGTTTGTTTCACAGCGGTCAAGTTCGCCTCAACAGTCTTTGTAACTTTGAAGATAAAAATCTGTCTCCGTGACCCGCTCAGTCCTCCATATGGACTCTACGGCTGGGAAAGCAGCCTCCTTCTCGGGCAGTAAGAGCCGAGTAGGTCCCGCTGTTGTTTACCGATGATGATTACGTGACTTCATAACTTCCGTTAGTGCTGTTGTAGGTTGTGTCTTTGGAAACTTTACAATGAATTTATGTGTGAAAAAGTCACCATTACCTGCCCGGTCAGGTGAAAACAGCCTCCGCCTCTCTCGTCTTTCATTAAATCGCCGTGACTTTTTGGACATTCTTTGGGATTATTCATAGATATTTCTCAGCTCTGCTTGTTGGAAAACAAACAAGCTTTACACTGCGACCTTGTGGCAGGATGTGGCTGTCACTTTGTGGGTCACAAAACTGACTAAATGACGTGGTGGACCTGTCTCGCTTCAGATCATCGGCACGGCGGTGGTGCTCGCAGTCAGCCTTGGGCTCGGTGCAATCTCTCTGATGGGTCTCAGTCAGGGAGACAGGGAGCAGAGAGGCTACCAGGCCCTGAGCAGAGCCGCTGTAACGGGCATCAGCGATGAGCTGAGGACCCCCGGAGGCCTGGAAGAGCAACAGCAACAACAACAGATGGTGAATTCACCTGCCTGCAGCATCAACTCAGGTAGCTTTGAGTGAAAGTCCTCTGAACGTTCATGCTCCTGGTGATCTGTAGTAATAATCTGTCTCTGTCTGTGTTGGCAGACCCCCTCCATGCTCTCTCTCCTCTGCAGAGTTTACCTGACATGATAGCCAGCACGCAGAGGGAGCACGCCAACAGCACAGGTAACAACCACAAACCAAAGCCAGAATCATCCAGGTGTCCTTGATTTTAACGTCAGTTGTGTGTTTGTGTTGTCCTCCAGGCTACAGTGGGGCGCTGTGTGACGGCCAGCTGCTGGGTTCATCCTCCTCCGACGAGCAGCCGCTGAACCTGCCTCCACCCGGGCCTCCAACCACCACCACCGCCGCCGACGACAAACAGACCGTCAGACATGTCCTGCTCTGTCTGCTGCTCTCCGTTAGCCTGCTTGCTGTGAGGACAAAATGCTCACTCAAGTGTGAATGTGCCGTTAGCATTTAGCTAATTAGCATCCTGACGTCTGTCTTTCTGTCTGTCTGTCTGTAGAACCTGTCCAGCTGTCTGTGGTGGCTGTTCAACAAAGATCCAGGAAGACTTTACCTCGAACTGCAGTTCTTCTGCGCTGTGGCAAACTACGGGCAGGTACCGTAGCTAATGTTAGTGCTAATGTTGCTTGCTAGCTGGCTAATCTACAGTGCTCATTAGCTAGCTAGTTATATCTGACAGCTCAAGGGAGCGAAACGCTAGCTAACGCTACTAACTAGCCAATGATTGCTTAGCGAGCTCGCTAAGCAATCATTGGCTAGTTAGTTGCTAGTGTTTTGCTACCAAGAATAAGGCTAGTTAACTTGCTAGTTACATCTGAGGGCTGATGTGTGCAAAATGCTAGCTAACTAGCTATTAATCATTTGTTAGCGAGCTGCTTAGCTAGTGTTGTGTTACATAGCAAAGGGCTAGTTTGCGAGTTGGCTAACTAGCCTCCTCTCGTCCTCTTCAGGGTTTTCTGTCTTTCGGGATCTTCGGTCTGGACAGACATCTCATCATCGTTCCTTTTAAAAAGAGGTCAGACTTCTTGATGGTCAGCACGTTGGCAGATTTTGTTGCTCTCCTTTGAGATGAATAATGTTTGTGTGCGTGTCAGGTTGCTCGGCCTGTGGCAGGGCAGAGACGGCGACGATCTGAGTCCGTCAGGTGTACCGGAAGACGTCAGACTCACCTGTACTCAGTTTGTCCGCTACCACAAAGACCAGTGTGTACAAGACATAGTGCACACACGCAGGTACGAGTACTAGTTTGTGTTTATAGTCTGCCCTACTCTTCTCCTCTGCCATTATGCCCATAGATGCTGCTGAGCATGGTTTCAGTTCTGTCACAACACTGGCTCCCCAGGCCTGAAAACTTCCTCTTCTTCCCGGTGGTCCAAAACACCCAAAACACTAACACTCCGGCTAACAAACTGAGCTAACATTGTCTAACAGCAGCTAACAAACTGAGCTAACATGAACTAACAGTAGCTAACAAACTGGGCTAACATTGTCTAACAGCAGCTAACAAACTGAGCTAACATTTTATAACAGAAGCCAACAAACTGAGCTAACATGAGCTAACAGCAGTTAACAAACTGAGCTAACATTGTCTAACAGCAGCTAACAAACTGAGCTAAAATTGTCTAACAGCAGCTAACAAACTGAGCTAACATTGTCTAACAGCAGCTCATTGTCTAAGAGCAGCTAACAAACTGAGCTAACAGCAGCTAACAAACTGAGCTAACAGCAGCTACAGTTGGCAGCAGGAAACAGGTTGATGTTGTGTGACGTTGCGTACGTCTCTGCTCACTAAACTCTCTCTGGATGTTATTGGATGTTTCTCGGGTGCTCCTCCTTTCTTTTATACTAACACATTAAATGCTCTCCTCTGTTCGTTCTTCCTCCTTCCTCCTCCTCTTCATTCATGCTTCTCCTTTCCTTCCTCCTCTTCCTCTCTGCTTCCCTTCGCCTCCTCTTCCCCCCTCTTGTTGCTCCTCTATCACCCTCTAGTGGCTCAGGGGAGAGTGCGAGTGCTTCGACAGGTGAATCCTTCCTCTGAAACTCCTCCAGGTTTGAAGGAGGACAAGGAGGAGACTCCACCTCCCATCAGCCCCGGCACCTACACCCACATCAGGATCCTCAGGAGCAGCTAAACCATGAGTCGGAGAATCCACACCGCAATCACCGAAATCCAACCAATCCCCACAACCTACACCAGCATGATCACGCTCCGCATCCCCGTTTTGAAGGCGTGTTTCTGGGCAGCGACTTAGTGGACTGGCTGGTCGAGCGGGGCCTGTGCACCGGGCGAGCTGAAGCCCGTCTGTATGCTGCTCGTCTTCAGGTGGGAGGAGTGTTAGATCACCTGACGGGACGGCAAAGCTTCAGGGATGAACCCACGCTGCTGTACCGCTTCACCGTGGAGGGGAGGGATGGTCCCAGAACATGTGACAGTGAAGTGAGGTGAGGGGTGCAAAACGGCAACCACCATGACTGAAAGCAGAAGTGCCTTATGGTGCAGTTAGCCACAAACATCTTAAGTCAGCTAATGTTGTAGCAAAATACTAGATAACTAGCTTACTAATAAGTTGTTGGCTAGCAAGAGCAAAAGGCTAATTAACTAACCAGCTAATCTCCAGCTGTCATTAGCTAGCGAGTTACATCTGATAGTTAATGTGAGCAAAGTGCTAGCTAGTTAGTTAGCTTGTGTTTTTCTACGGAGCAAAAGGCTAATTTACCTAAAGCTAGTTCGCTAGTGTTTTGATAACATTAGTTATCAGATGTTAGCTAATGATTGCTGTAGATTAGCTAGCTAGTTACATCTTAAAGCTAATGTTATCAAAATGCTAGCCAACTAGCTTTAGCTAGCTAGTTAACCAGTGTTTTGCTACAGAGCCAAAGGCTAATCTACAGCTAGTTAGCTGATCTACCGCTGTAATTAACTAGTTAAAACAGTAGCTAACTAACAATTGATATATATTAGCTAGTTAGCTAGCGTTTTGCCCACATTAGTTAACTGTCGATCATTTAACCGACCAAATTTGTTTGTTTCTCTTCGAACATAGATGAGCTAACATATAGCATGTAGCATATCTACGTCCAGGAAAGCGGTTCGTTAAATGATGTTCTGACCGCGACGCAAAGGGGCGGGACTTAGGAAGTGTCAGATTTCATGTGGTATATCTGAAGGTGTGTTTCTCAGGCTGTTCATGGTGGTTGTCACCCCGTGCTGATACTTCTTCATCTCCGGACCAGGTCGTCTTTACTGAAATATCATATCATTTACGTGTTAGCCGATGAGCTGCTCGCTGTTTCACATCGTCCGTCAGACGAAGGAATCCGTCCGTCAGACGAAGGAATCCGCCCGTCGTTCCAGTATTTGATATTTTGCACGCCGTGTCTTTTAAAACTCTCTCTGGTCTAACGTGGACTGCTCGCATGACTCGGAGCAGCACTGAACTTTTTGCACTGACTGAATTTATTATTATTTTTAATTATGCAACTCACCGCTGTCACGTCACTGAACACAACATTTCTTACGACCTAAAATACTCAAAAACATGCAGCTAAATGATCAATTTTAGATCTAAAACACTAAATTTTTCATTTTAATCTTGTTAAATTCACCAATAACAGACATGAACTATCAAAGTTAAGCTAAAATCTCTGAACTGAACCACTACTGACTGCACCACAGCTACCAGTTATACGTGCACATACATGAGACAAAGACGATCAAGTTTAACCCATGACCTTGTACCTGAAGCTTAATATGTGCACATACGATACCGACTGAAAACGCAATCAACAGATCTTTATGTTTACTGACCCGAGTGCCTGCCTGTGTGGAAAGATATACGTAACTATCGTTTGTTGACTTAATGTCTTTCGTTGAAAGTATATTTGAAGCTTTCGCCTGCCTCAATGTGAAGGTGTGTGTGTGTGTGTGTGTGTGTGTGTTTGTATGCATGAATAAAAAACGTCTTTGAGTTTAAGTGTAGGAAAGCACTGAGAGAGATTTTACCGTGCGGTGTAACTGTGGATGTTTTTGTCCGTGTTGCTGTAAATCAATCAGGGTTGATGACTGCGTGGACAAGGAAGGCACAAATAAACTGTCTGCATCCACAATTATTGATTCTGTTTTTATTCAAACTGAAGCAACAAAAACAATAAAAAGACAAAAAAACAAAAAAACATGTTGAACTTTCTTTGGTCAAAGAACAAAAATCTCTCATCCTGAGACCTGAAGCAAACATTTCTTGACCTGCCACTGTTTTCATAAGACGACGCTGAAGATCTTAAATTAGTTTTATTTAGCCCCTAAGAAGTGAACAGATGAAGCCAGGATGTTTGGCACTTTGGGTTGGATAAAAATATGGCTCCACAAAATCCTGAACTTCACTGTCAGGCTATAAAGTAATACATTTAAAAAAAAGATTTTGAACTTACGCTAATCAAGAAATAAAAAGTGTATATATAGTCACATCTTCAGTTAGCTAATGTAAAATAGTAAAATGCTATCTAGCTTACTAATCAATCTTTAGCTAGTTGGTTAGTGTTTAGCTAAATGGCTAGTTAACTAGCCTAACTAATCTACAGTGCTCATCAACTAGCTAACTATATCTGATAGCTTATGTGAGCAAAACGGTAGCTAACTAGCTCACTAACCAATCGTTGGCTAGCTAGTTGCTAGTGTTTTGCTACAGAGCAAACGGCTAGTTAACTAGTTGGCTAATCTACAGTAGTCATTAGCTATCTAGCTATTTGATAGCTAATGTGAGCAAAACGTCAGCTAACTAACAATTGACATAGATTAGCTAATGTTTCCGCTGTAGCCCACTAGTTAACTAGCCAAAACACTAACCAACCTGCTAGCTAATGAGCTTTGTAGATTAGCCAGCTAGTTAACTAACCATTTACTCTAGAGAAAAACACTAAGTTGCTAGGTAGCTAATGAGTGTTGAAGGTTAACCAGCTAGTTAACTAACCTTTTTCTCTCCAAAGATTGATTGGCTAACCTAAAATGTGACTGGATTTTATCTTTTAGCGTCTTCAAAATGTAAAACCATGAAATACCTTTTTAATTATAGATGACACAGATCTGTAGAAAGCACCTGAATTTAGAGCAAACACTTGCTATGCTCGTATTCTTTTTACAGTTTAAGACTCACGCTACAAAATACTGATTAAAAAAATAAACGGTACATTTTCAAACTTGAACAATAAATCACGGACAACGACAGACGTAAGTGCGACACTACAATCGTAGGTGTTCTTTCATAGGTTTGAAGAAAAACCATCGAATGAGAAGGCGTGTCCAAACTTTTTACTGGTACTGTACATTAAGACACACGTGTAAGTGCTTTAAGACGAGACGCACTCGATAACGAGACATTTTAAAAAGTCCTAAATGTGCCACGACGGAGCCGCAACGGCTGCAACAAATGTCAGAAAGACCTTTGAGGAATTGCGGTGTAACGTGACCAAACGTTGACAGCAGGTCATACTTCAAGCATGACGTGTCTCAGTTCTTCTGTTTGGGATTCAAACCAAACCAGAATCACCGTCTCTTCCGGTCCTGCTTGGTCTCGGCCTGGCTGTGTCCATTACTGTCCATCCCGTCTACCTTGAGGTGAGTCTTGCCGTAATGTTTGATGAGCGCTCCGGGGACGAGAGCCATGAGGGCGATGGCCAGGAGCTGAGCCAGCGTCCTCCAGGAGAAGATGTCATCCAGGGAGGAGATCTCGGAGAGGATGGAGCCCGTGCGAACGCAGATGAAGTTGTAAGGGATCAAACCTGCGGGAGAAAGCAGCAGTTAAGTGTTTGTGTCGGTTTACGTTGTGTTTTTCTTTAAATGTGTGTTTTAGTCTCACCTATGAGGACAGAGAAGAAGAAAATTGGCATGGGGATGTTGAGGACAGGACAGGTGATGTTAAGGAACCAATTAGGAGTCATGGGGAAGAAACGAAGGAAAAGGAGGAAGAAGAACAAGCTGCTACGATTTTCCTCCACCTGGCAGAGGGAGGAGGAAGAAGAGGAGGAGAAGGAAGAAGA
This sequence comes from Miichthys miiuy, assembly GCA_036365135.1. Classification (NCBI taxonomy): domain Eukaryota; kingdom Metazoa; phylum Chordata; class Actinopteri; family Sciaenidae; genus Miichthys; species Miichthys miiuy. Next base: position 23,094,842 of record CM071613.1, read on the forward strand.
GTTTAAAGCATGTTGATGCTACACTGTCATTCGGGAGAAAGTATGTAACGTTTACAGCATCTCTCTGTGATTTACAGAGTTTCCTGATGGACAGTGAAGTAAACTGCTGCCAACTGTAGCTGCTGTTAGCTAATGTTAGCTTAGTTTGTTAGCCGGGCTGCCCGAACTGTGAGCTCAGAGCACCAGGAGAGTGTTAGTGTTTGTACCACAGGTGTGTTGGACCACCTGACGGGGAGCGGAGGTGGTGTCATGCCAGAACCTGAGCTAGTTTCGTGAAATAAACTGCTGGAAAACAGACGCAGAGCTGGGCTAAACTGGAGGTGCTAAATCGCAAGAATACCCATTTCTATGCGATGTCACTTTAAATTGTTGTTATCAGTTTTATAATTATGTTTTATGATGTGACAACGTCATGGTTAAGACTACGGTATCTTGAGGAAGGGACTTGACTTTTGGACCACCGGAAAGAGGAGGGGACGTGGACAAGGAGAGTGTTGTGCCAGAACCAGAGCTGGGGGAAGAAGGGGAAGCTAAGAAGAAGCTAATCTGGGACTGACTTTTAGTGGTTGGTGAGAGCTTGGTGAAATAAAAGGCTGAAAGATAGACGCAGAGCTGGGCTGACTGCTGTTGGACTAGTCAGTAATATTAGCTGCTTGGTTTGGAGATGCTTACCTTCCTCTGCAGCAGGGCCACCTTCTGAGGAAAGACCTGAACCACATGTTGTTTTCCAAACACTGAGGAGAGCAGATAGCAGAAGGTGGAGCCTGAAGTGGTGAGCAGGCAGGCCAACACGAGGCCCTCCCAGGGCCCGAATATCGCACCAGCTAGCATGTTCTGAAAGGAGGAGGAAGGTATAGACAGAATCAATTCCACAAGGCCGAACTGTTTTATGTATCATGTATGGTGAAGTATGTACTCACCAGGAAGGAGGAGCCCGGTATGGCGAAGGACTGTTTGTAGAGGTAGGCGCTGCAGAACAGCAGCAGAACATAGCCATGATGTTCTCTTTTATAAAACTTGAGCATCTCTGCGAGTTCCCGCAACTCGTCCAGGTCCGATGGGAACTTCAGCCTGGATGGAAAGACACAACAGAAGAAGACCTTTTGAATTAACAAATCAACCTTTGAGAAGACCTTACGCATTGTTGGAGCCATGATGGGTTTTCGAGTTTATGAAAACCAGTTTGAAGAGATGTTTTGAGTTTGTTGAGATGCGAGCGATGTCGCTAAATGTTGTCGAACATCCTGTGAGTTTTCTCTCTAGGAACAGTTAAACTACAACATCTTGAAGTTTCTGTCGATTCTAGTGTTCCTCTGGTGGTTTATATGGATCGTAACCCAATGACCTTCCTTAGTTCTTTGTGTTGTCTGAACCACATATACTGAAAGGCTCGGAAAATGTGGTTCAATGCCTTTTCCTTATGTCATCTTCCCTTATGGCTCTTAAAGTTGCTTCTCCAGGCGCTGGGGAATGCGTAGGAATGGTTGTAGATATTGGTAGACTGTAATGGTATTTAGTACTGGGTATTACTGTATGGGTGTTTCTGTCGTGGGGTCTGCTGGGATTCCTGATCTTTGTCCACTACGATGGACGATGGTCGTTGGAGGCCTCACATGACTCCAGCAACGATGGACGACATTTGTTGGAGACTTGATGTGACTCCTAAGATGATGGACGATGGTCGTTGGAAGCCTTGTGGCTTGTTTCTGTCATGGGGTCTGCTGGGATTCCTCATCTTTGTCCACTAGGTGTCCCTGTCTATCTCCTTGTAGAGTTTTTGCAGATGCTTGATGGAGGGTTCATCAGCTATACGAGCCGCACCTGGGCCGGTGTGCGCCACCCTATAAAGGCCTCTCTAATCCTAAAGTCTGACACTCTGGTTCTGGCTCTCTGGTTTTGCCTCAGGTCCGCCGATGATCCACGTCATTGCCCATTTTTAGATTAGCCTGGAGGCGGAAGAGGCAGGACATGGCAGCTACCACAACATGTGGGTGACCTCACGGATACGCCGTCCATTCTTTATACTGTCAGTGGTAAGTTGTCTTTTTTTTATTTGAGTGAAACAATCTTGACACAACAAAACATGCCTTCAAATGTAAAGAGAAAGAAGAGAGTAGACAGTCGTGTGTGTGGGAGGGTAACAGGATACATTCAACTGAAGGACAGAAATAGTGTCACTGCCTGAAGGCACACACACACACACACACACACACTGAGTAAAATCCCCCCTTGAAACTCAAGATGCCGACTTCCTCTCCCACCTGCTCTGACACTCAGCATTCCTCGTTTCTAGTGGTCAGCGCACAAACATCCTGTCCCATCATTGGTCAGCAGGTCGACGATGCGTAAGCGCTCAGATACGTGAAACTGCATGAATGTATGTGCTGTATTTAAGGAGGGAAATGTGTCATCGTGGGCACTTTTAATTTCGTTTAACCCCATGAGAGACAGTCTCTCTTTGCACATACAGCGGGCTAAGAATCCGGTCGTATCAGGTTAAATGTTGGCAAAGGTTTCAAAGCAGCTACAGCTACAATTAACGATTATGTTCACATAGTAATAAACACTATGATGAGACTATAAAAAGTCAGAAAGAGCCGAAGATACCATCCAACTGACAAGCAGCCCAGAAATAAGATACATTTAATTTACTGTGATTTGAGTAAAGCAGCGATCTCATAAGCTGAAACTCGCAAATGTTAATAACAAATAATAAATAAATAAAATAAATGAACATAAAACAGTTGACAATTCATTTGACTGATCATTTCATGCCTAATAGAAACTTCAAAAAGGGTTAAATCTGGGGCGACTGGGCTCGGTTCTAGATCCGACTGGTGGGGAGATCCGAGTATTTAGCAGAGGCGGGATAATCGGGTGATTGTTTCCACTTGGTTTGTTAGTGCTAATCGTTTGTGTTGTGATGAATGTTGTCCGAGTCGTTCAGGTCACCTGAGCTCCGGTGTGGACGATGGTCGTTGAAGGCCTCATGTGACTCCAACGACCATCGTCGGAGTTACACGAGGCCTTCAACGACCATCGTCCATCGCCGTTGGAGTCATATGAGGCCTCCAACAACGATCCCGCCTAAACTAAATACTCAGATCTCACCACCAGTCAGACAGAACTGAAGACGCCTTTTGGATGAGAGGTGAAACGTCTTCACGGATCTCCAACCAAGTCCGGTTTCCACAGATTTAGATGACCAGATGAGCTGGACGACTGAGAACAGTCGACATCATAATTTCAGCCCTAAAAGCAGCATAAAAGAACTAACAGATCACAGAATGTAGATTTGTACGAGTGTGTGTGTTGCACAACAAATGAGTCCATTAACAGCAAACATTAAGTAATAGAGTAAAAATAGGGAGTATAATTACTTTGATTATTGTACTCAGGGTGTTAATGTGTCCTCCTGTGCATCACATCTAACAGATAACACCGAGGTCACAGGCATGACTGGGAAAGTACGATGCCAACGGGGTAACATGTTTAAATGACTAAACAGTAACAGTGTAACATGAGTAATATCAGTTTAATGGGTGCAAACACACACACACACACAGATGGGTCCTGCTCTTGGCTTCAGAGTGTCTTGGTCGGCGTTATTCTATCATCCCCAGACGACCTCACACTTGACTGTTTGGCACATTACAACATGCCACTTGACTCACATGCACTAATGCATAAAAGAGCTCACACACACACACACACACACACACACACACACACACACACACACACACACACACTCTGAGTAATGTGATCAGTCCGAAATGTACAGAGAAGACGGAGAATATAAAAGACATCATCGATATAGATCTGGATCGATACAAGTCTATTTATTTAATTCAAATATATGATTCATATCTGCATATTCATTTCATTTACTTACATGCACCCTCACAGGACTGCCATCCCAGCATGCACTGGGAAAGAGGAAGGTAAATACAGTCTATGAGTCACTAGTCGAGTGGTTTCAAATCTCTAAAGGGGATTTCAGGGTAAATATGAGGAGTCGCACTGCAACACTTTGAGGGACGAATTTCTGCTTCATTAAATGATGTTTTCTTATTTTTTTCAACAACCTGAGGAGAGATTCTTTGTTTGATCCGCTCAAAATGTGATGTGATGTGATGACCGAGTAGATAACTGCCTCATTACAGGGGGGACACACGGAAAGTGAAGACTGGAAAGAAATTTTTTTTAAAAATACTGTGATATTCAATGGCAAACCTTTGTTTTATACAGTTTGTTTTTATGAAAAAACTTGTACTTATTTGGTAAAATGTGATAAAATGACAACCGTAACCCTAAAATCAACAGTACTAGCCTAATATACTTTTACCGTAATATTAGAAAAAGTTCTACCGTATTTATTACTGTGAAACTCTGTTAACTACAGCTGCCAGCTTTTTACCATTTTAAAACAACAATTGTTAATTTTACAGTAAAACACTGATATTTAATGGCAAACCTTTATCTTATTTTATACGGCGCTCAATCTGTATTTTCATTACGTGACATTTGATGAGAAAACTTAAAATATAGAATAAAACGCCAACCTTAAACATGAGATCAACAGTACTGTCCTTTTACCGTAATAATAGTCTCATGGCAAACATTTATTTATGCACCATTTTAAGGAAATTTATACATAATAAAACAATCTTTGATATTGGAGACTGTTAATTTTACAGTAAAACACTAAAGACACTAATATTTCATGGCAAAGGTTTTTGTTTTATACTGTATTTTCATGTAAATTATGTAATAAAACGCCAACCTTAAACGTAAAATCAACAGTACTAACAACCACATCTATGACGGTAAAATTTTGGCAACCACAGCTGCCAGTTTTTACTGTAAAGTACCAAAAGTAGCACTCATGGTGCATTATATATTCCATAATTGGATTATAATTATAAATACATAATTTGATTTTAATAATACATCATAATTTATATATTATGCATATTAATCTGCAAAGTAAATAAATTAATGTAGTGGAGTAAAACATATTACATTTGGCACCAATATGTAGTCAAAATAGAAGTATAAGTACCTCAGCACAGTACTTGAGTAAATTATTTTATTTTTTCTGTCTTCTGCATTAAAAACGAGCAGAAATAATAAATAATGTGTCAGTTTTTTAGTTATTTTATCACTTTAACTCGATTTTATAGCAAAATACGTCACCATATAACATTTTAGATAATTAAGTCAATAAATAAAAAGAGAATATTTAAGTTGGAATAAAGTTTTTAACTCTCCATCACTCTCTACCTGTACTCATGGACCTCCTCGCCGTCCTCCCCCTCCTCGCCGGCCGCCTGGACGTGCCTCGGTCCCGGGGGAAGATGAGTGGACAGCAGGTAGAGGTAGACAGTCGCCGTCGCCACAATGGCAGCCAATCCCACCACGGAGCGCATGTTGTGTTTTTGAACTCTCCCCCCGTTGAAAGTCCTCTGTTCACGGGCAAACTCTGCTGGAAACTCGGGCTGAATTTAACAGGGACAAAAGTCGACGTGTTGCGGTTCAGTTGGACGACACCGAGCACGGAGGAGGTGTCGCTTACCGGGTAACAGGCTCCGAATGACGGGTGACATTCTGGCTGCTGTTCGGGAGACGGATCACATGGCAGCTGGAGACCAGCAACTTTCTTAAGGGAGAAGACACTGCTGACATTTAGGCAACACTGACAGCAGAAACCACTGCTGTCACACTCCCTGTTCCACTGCTCAGATATTTAAATATCCAAATTAATAATTAATTAGATTTGCTCCAAAAGAAACATTAAAGATGATTTAAATGAACTTTTCTGCAGGAGTTCAGCATGTACTTACTCATGTGGGCCACTGGAGGGCGACAGGCCATGAAGGCCATGAAGTCAGATTATGAAACCATGACATGAATATTCATGATCTTAATTCTATATATAATACAGGATTTCCCCTTTAGCTGTATATTTATATATATTTATAATAGCGGTAATTGTCATCCACTTGAGGCTGGTTCCAGAAGTGAGTCAGTCTCCATAAGTCCCCATGTTCAAATGTCCAACTTCACAGCAGAAATAAACATGTTTACAGCCTGGTACAAAAAACAGTTTTGGTCTCTATAGCTAATTTCCCCGTTCATGACAACTGTGCTGAGGGTGAATTTATATACAACTCACCTGTTCAGGTTATATTAAGGCTTCAAGTTATGCAGGATTAATAGCATGGACGCTTTGACTGACAGGTGGGTGTCGTTACAGCAACCAGGCTTCATTATGCCTCACTTCAGCCGCAGAGGTTGCCGCTTGGTGATAAATATTTGTGATAATATTAAATGGACACAACAGTGTGGAGTCAAACACAGAACCACAGTGACTCCAGCCTGGATCTTTAGCTCTTCCCCTCTCTCTCTTCCCTGGATTTCCTGTCCACTTCTCCCAGTCCGTGTCCAACAAAGCAGAAAACACTGACGTTGTACTACTCAATCAGCAGGATTAAACATGTGTGCCAGAGATGGGAAAGAAAACGTGACGTTCCCAAACATTCCCGATGAATTCAGATGGATGACCTTTACTGGTCACAAGCTGGACGTTTGCCATGGGAATCAGGAGAGATGTGTGTGTTTCCTTTCTTAAATTATCCGGCATCTCTCAGCTGCCACGACGATTCTCTGTCCGTCACTGAAGCTCTCTCTCTCTCTTCTCTCGTCCAGCTCTTGTCCATCGAAAGTGGAAATCTGAAAAGCCGAGGCGACGTGCTCTCTAGTGAACGTCAAATTAGAGTTAAAATGCTGCCTGTATAAAGAATGTACGCAGTGGACGTGCTCTCTAAATTAGCTATAGAGTCCAAAACTGTTTTTTGTACCAGGCTGTAAACATGTTTATTTCTGCTGTGAAGTTGGACATTTGAACATGGGGACTTATGGAGACTGACTCACTTCTGGAGCCAGCCTCAAGTGGACGTTTGAGGAACTGCAGTTTTTGGGACTTCCACTCACAGCCACGGAGTTTGCCGCTTGGTTTTAGCGATTTAGACACAGACTCTTTACAGTTTTATCTGCAAAGTTTTTACAGCGTTCACATTATTGAATAATAAATATAAAAAGCACGATACAGGAAATACCTAACAGTTTATTACCTGATGATATGATGAGTGTAATCTGCAAACAAAACTAGTCATGGCGATAATGTGGAGTCACCAACCTCGTAATTTAGAGTATAAAGTGAAGAGATTAAATGTAAAAACATGCTGGTGTGAAGATACAGTCGGGATTTGTGCTTCATATTCACGTCCACGTCTGCAACCAGTGGAGGCTAAAAGAGGCACGGCTGAAAAAAAAAAAATTATAACAAAAAACCTTTCTCTGATAATGTGATAAAAGTTCAACAAAGTTCCACAGGTAAATCCCGTCAAAGGTGTTTCCCCTCAGAAGAAGCAACGTTTGTCATAAATCGTCCTTTTCACGTGAACGTTGCATCAACAGTCATACAGAGCAATCAGCAACTAGCTGCTTCAGTCAACAGAGACTACAGCTGATGAAGTTTCATCTCTGTCTCGGGTTTGTGGCGACAAAACATCACAGTATTTGTGAAGGATTGTCTGCGTTTACATGACGTTAATCATGATTCACGGCATCGACTCTCCACAGACTCGAACAATACGGAAGCCCTAAGCGGGCACACATTTATACATTTTATTTCCTCCGTTTTCGTGATAACGAGTTAATTTCATGTTGTTGTAGAGATAACGGGATCATTTTCTTGAAATCTCAAGATGACAAAACTTTGTTTTCCCGAGATAACGGCATAATTCATTTGCGATCTCAAGAAAACTAAAGTATAATCTAATAAATTAAGTAATTTTCCTGCAGGTATTTAATAAACTTGACTATCCTGTTTTGTCGAGATCTTGCGAAATTTGTTATTTTGACATGAATAACTTGAGAAAACACGGAAATAAAATGATTGTATGACCGCTTAGGGCTTCCGTACTTCAAATCGAGTTGAAGTTCAAATCAAGTTCATCTTAAAAACATTAAAACAGAAAAACAGAGCTAGCGTTGAGGCTAAATGGGATATATTTTGTCTTTAAAGGCTCTGATATGTTCATTTTTAATCCGTCTGATTCGTCTTTTAAACCGAGAGGTCGTCTGCTCTCGTCCGGCTGCTCGTCCCGCTCGTTTTGCTGAATCTCCGCTTGTCTTTCTGAAGGAGTGCTCCATTCGGGCAAAGCAACAGCCCATCCGGGCCGCCGCCATTCTGGATCTGAGGGCAGCCGGTCTCCCTGTTCCCGGGGCTGTAGCAGTTCGTGTCGGTCCTCAGGTAACCGCCATCTTGGCTCTGATTGTTCGCGGTCTCCTGCCACGTGGGCGAGTAGCATTTCAGCTGGAGGAGGCTCACCTCCTCGACGGCAGCGGCCATTTTGTGCTTCTCCGTGGCCATGTTCTCGGAGTTTTGTTGGTTAGCCAGGCGGTGGTTGGGGAAAGGGAGGGGCAGGAAGTGCGAGGAGCCGATCACGCACTGGCTGAAGTCTGGAGGCGGGGTTGACGGTGGCGGGCGACAAAGAGAGCTGTCGAGCCAGCGAGGTGTTAGCGGGAGTGACGGCCTTCGCTCGTAAGAAGAAGCGCCTGAAAACGAAGAGTTAAAGCTGAATCAGCAAAAACAGTGACAGTAATCCATATGAATTACTTTCACTGCTGACCAATGACCCAAAACAACAACACAAACTTAAACCGACCCAAGGAACCAAGAACGAACCCTTTATGTCCTCATGTTACACCTATTAGTTAGCTAATGTTAGCTCAGTTTGTTAGCTGCTGTTAGCTCGGTTTGTTGCTGTTGTTAGCTCAGTTTGTTAGCTGCTGTTAGCTTGGTTTGTTAGCTGTTATTAGCTCAGTTTGTTAGCTGCTGTTAGCTCAGTTTGTTAGCTGTTGTTAGCTCAGTTTTTTAGCTGCTGTTAGCTCAGTTTGTTGCTGCTGTTAGATAATGTTAGCTCAGATTGTTGATAGTTATTAACTAATGTTAGCTCGGTTTGTTAGCTATTGTTAGCTCAGTTTGTTAGCTAATGCTAAATATCTGCTGTCAGATAATGTTAGCTCAGTTTGTTAGCTGCTGTTAGCTCAGTTTGTTAGCCGGGCTGGCAGTGGGAGTGTAAGTGTTTGTACCACAGGTTATTAGACCACCGGGAAGAAGAAAAGGAGGTTTACAGGCACGGGGTGGGTGAATGATGACAGCCGGTGTTGTGCCAGAACTGAAGCTGGGCAAGCGGGCAATGTAACCGGGCTCAGCAGCCTCTATGGACATAATGGCAGAGGAGAAGAGAGTGAAGAGGACGTTGACGGAGGAAGCTAAGAAGAGAAAAGGAGAGAGTGAGCGAGCAAGAAGCCGCCGGACAAGAGTAAATCTGGGACTGACTTTTAGTGGTTGGTGAGAGCTTGGTGAAATAAAAGGCTGAAAGACAGACGCCGAGCTGGGCTGACTGCTGTTGGACTAGTCAGTAATATTAGCTGCTGCTGTGTCTGCTGTTGTAACTGTAACACTTGTCTCTCGTGGGGTTTCTACCTGCAGCAGTGTCTCCACGCCAGGTGATGCAGCTCGATCATGCTGAGAACTAAAGAGATGGCCGACACGGCCAACATGAACACGATGAAGACGTTTTTCTCTGTCGGCCTGGAGACGTAACAGTTGACTGGATGTGGACACGGCCAGGCCTGAAACAGAGACAGACAGAGAACGTGAGTGTATGTCTGAATATTTTATTTCTCGGGTCGAATAAATATTAAATTATTTTGTCTTACCTTGCAGACGTACAGAGGATTGAGGAAGACGCCATACAGGAAGTACTGGAGGCACAGAAACACCACCTGTGTGGACGTGAGAGTTTATAGAGTAGTGGAAGGAGTAAACGTAGCAGTACAACAGTGTACATTTACTCATACTCACTCTGTACTTAAGTACACATGTTGAGTAGATGTACTTACTCGGTGATGTACTCCAGCACCGGCCACTTCATTAGGTGCAATCCAATGTAATGAAGTGGTCAGTCAGTGTAGGTACGTTTTGCTTTGAAATACTATATACTATAATACTATATACTATAATATGCCACAGTAAGGATCAGATCAGTGATTTTTGTGGTTAATCATCTTGTTAGAGAACGTCATGTTCTGCGATAAGTACTGAAACATTGAACAGTTGGACGTGTTCATTCAAAAGTTTAGAGAATTTAGAGTTTCATCCGAAAGCCGAATATCTCGAACTTCTTGTGAGTAGTGTTCATATAAAGATATAAAAGGTCACAGATAAAGCTGATAATGTATCGGACACACAGAAAACTACCAAAAACAGATTAGAGGAACTGATTTTATACTAATTATTACCTCTATGACACATTTCAAAGCAGATTTGATGAGGTTAAAACGTCGACCCGTAACTTAAAGTTGCTTTAATTAATTTTTTGGCAACTTGGGGGGGCAGAGAAACTACATAAAACTACTCATGCTGCCTTGTTTTGGCAACATGTTGGCCAACAGCTGCTTATTTCCACATTCAGCAGACATGGAGCAACATTATTGCTCATTTGGCGTCGTGTTTCTGGTCACCTGATGAATAAAAGTCCAGTATTCTGGTTTGGTCCTTTTTGTTTTGGTGCACAGTGACCAAAACAATCAGCTAAAAGAGGCTTAAAGACAAACAGCAGCAGTAGCATGTACCTCCATGATGGTTCGTATCAGTATGCTCAGTACGTAGGTCTGCAGCAGCGCTCCCCTCAGACGGATTCGACCTGCTGATAGACCTTCCCTTTTCTCCTTTCCTTCGTCCTTATCTCCTTTCCTTTTCCCTCCGTCTCCTCCTCCTCCTCTTCCTCCTTCACCTCCTCCCGGGTCCTGCTCTCTCCCTCCTCCATCTCCTCCCTGCTCTTCCTCTCTGCTCCTCCTCTTCTCCTCTCTCCTCACAGTGTGCATGGCGTGGCCCATGTAGATCAGGCTGGGCGTCGACACAAACACGATCTGGAGCACCTGAGACGAGATCGGGACCATGTGACATCACATGACATGACATGACATGACATCACATCACATCACATGACACGAGTGTGTGTGTGTGTGTGTGTGTGTGTGTGTGTGTGTGTTACCCAGTATCGTATGTGTGCTATGGGGAAGGCTCGGTCGTAACAAACGTTCTCGCAGCCCGGCTGTATGGTGTCGCAGGCGAAGTCTTCCTGTTCGTCTAGCCACGACGACTCAGCTGCGGTGCCGAGCACCAAGATCCGGAAGATAAACAGGATGGTCAGCCACACCTGTTGAAAACAAGAACGTATATATATATTTATTTATATCAAACCATCAGACACAAAAATATCAAAATATAGTGAAACTGGATCATATTTTATGGAGAAAATGTTTTCTAGTTTTCCCTCTGATGTCCTCCGGCTGCTCCGCCTCAACTCTCTGTGATTTACAGAGTTTATGATGGACGGTGAAGTAAACTGCTGACAACTGTAGCTGCTGTTAGCTCAGTTTGTTAGCTCAGTTTGTTGCTGCTGTTAGCTCAGTTTGTTAGCCGGGCTGCCTGTGGGAGTGTAAGTGTTTGTACCACAGGTTATTAAACCACCGGGAAGAAGAAAAGGAGGTTTACAGGCACGGGGTGGGTGAATGATGACAGGGAACAGAGCCGGTGTCGTGCCAGAACTGAAGCTAGGCAAGCGGGCAATGTAACCGGGCTCAGCAGCCTCTATGGACATAATGGCAGAGGAGAAGAGAGCGAAGCCGCCGGACAAGAGTAAATCTGGGACTGACTTTTAGTGGTTGGTGAGAGCTTGGTGAAATAAAGGCTGAAAGACAGACGCCGAGCTGGGCTGACTGCTGTTGGACTAATCAGTAATATTAGCTGGCTGCTACGTCTAGCTGTGGCCTGTGGAGGCCTGTCAGTCATGGGTGTGGTCGGTGTTGCTGTTGATGGTCGATGGTTTGCGGAGGAGATTTTGTTCACAGGTCGAGCTCCAACAATGGGTGGTTTGATATCGGCCTCTCCTTTCCTTTGAGAGTTTTGGTAGATGATCTTTCATAAACATAAATAATATATATATATATATATATATATATATATATATATATATATATATATATATATATATATATATATATATATATATATATATATATATATATATCCAGACAAACTTTATATCTGTTTATTATTAGGACACAAAATAAACCAAATATGTTTAATTTAGTGTGTTTATGTCTGTGTGCCGTTCTCCAGCATGTGTACAGGAAGTCAGACTGGATGGCATGCAGTGTGTGTGCAGTGTGTACATGTTTGTGTGTGTTTGTGTCATACTTTGCCAACGGAAGTAGAGTGCTCTTGTACTTCCTCCAGGAAGTTTCCCAGCAGGCTCCAGTCTGCCATGACTGATGATTACAGCTCCGCACACACCGATTATCTCTCAGCTCAGCAGGTATGAGATTCACCTGAGGAACACACACACACACACACACACAGGGTCAGGTGTTATTTCTTGCATCCACCACAAACCATCGACCATCACCATCAACACTAGATATCGGGCACTCCGACCACACCCGTGACCGACAGGCCTACACCGACTACAGCTAGCCTCTTCTTTCTTTGCTCCTCTGCCATTATGTCCATAGAAGCTGCTGAGCCTGCTTATCCAGCTCTTGTTCTGGCATGACACCGGCTCCGGGTTTCAAAACCTCCTCTTCGTCTTCTTCTTCTTCCCAGTGGTCCAAAACGCCTGTGGTACAAACACTAACACTCCCCCGGTGCTCTGAGTTCACAGTCCTGCAACCTGGCTAACAAGCTGAGCTAACATTAGCTAACAGCAGCTAACAAGCTGAGCTAACATTATCTAACAGCAGCTAACAAACTGAGCTAACATTATCTAACAGCAGCTAACAAACTGAGCTAATATTATCTAACAGCAGCTAACAAACTGAGCTAACATTAGCTAATAACTGCCAACAAACTGACCTAACATTATCTAACAGCAGCTAACAAACTGACCTAACATTAGCTAACATCAGCTAACAAGCTGAGCTAACATTAGCTAACATCAGCTAACAAGCTGAGCTAACATTAGCTAACAGCAGCTACAGTTGGCAGCAGTTTACTTCACTGTCCATCAGGAAACTCTGTAAATCAGAGAGTTGAGGCGGAGCAGCCGGAGGCAACAGTCCAGGAGAAAGACTTTCTATGAAGACTGCATCTATAGTGTGTTATGTGGGCATCCATCCATCCATTTCCTTCCACTTATTGTCGGGTCGCGGTGGCAGCAGGTTGAGCAGGACGTCTGGAATGTCCAACTCCCCAGCAACACATTCCAGCTCCTCCTGGAGCGAGGCATTCCCAGGCTCGAAGGGCTATGTAGCCCCTCCAGCGGGTTCTAGGTTTGGGGTGAACAGGTAGAAGGCATCTGAACCACCTCAGAGAGGATGGAGCCTCCTCACTCCATCTTGGTCGCTACCTAAAGCTCATGACGATAGGTGAGGGTTGGAACGTTGGAAGATCGAGAGCTTTGCCTTCCAGCTCAGTCCCCCTGAACCACAACGGTCCGGTACAGCGTCCACAGTACTGCGGACGCCACACCAACCCGCCGGTCCATCTCACGCTCCATTTTCCCGTCACTCATGATACTTGAACTCCTTCACTTGGGGCAGATATATGAGCTGTGTGATGACAAATACATGGATATCATGTTGTTTAACTTCCATGATCTCCTCACAGTGGATGGATTTACATCTTCTTATGCCACTTTACTTGAAATGTGAGGGTATGTGTGTGTTCTCGTGTTATCTGGCCCTCGGTGACCCTGAGCTCTGACCTCCATCATTACAAATGTCCGTGCCCACGTCTTAGTTTAGCTTCACCCTCGGGTTCCCACACTCCCCTCCGCCTGTCTCCGGGGAAGGAAAAAAAACGAGACGTGTCCTGTAAACACACAGTCTGTTTCTGTCCTTCGCTCGGTCTGTGGGTATGTTTACAGATGCAGCGTGTAGCACGGCCGCGTTTTCTCTCAAAATACAAACGAGAGAAAGTCTGAAGCTCGGCTGTGTTCATCGCAACCAACAATATGAGTAATTTTCCACTTTCAGTCAGTTAAATGTTTGTCCTGAGAGAAAGTGATTACTAATGCTCAGTAAATTTCATTGAATCCTGACTCATATGTTCCAGGCATTTGTTTAGAAGCCTGGTTTCTCAAACAAGCCATCTGTAACAGCACCCACCTGTCAATCAAAGCGTCCACGCTCTTAATCCTGCATAACTTTAAGCCTTAATATAATCTGAACAGGTGAGTTGTATATAAATTCACCCTCAGTACAGTTGTCATGAACGGGGAAATTAGCTACAGAGACCAAAACTGTTTTTTGTACCAGGCTGTAAACATGTTTATTTCTGCTGTGAAGTTGGACATTTTAAACATGGGGACTTATGGAGACTGACTCACTTCTGGAGCCAGCCTCAAGTGGAGGATTATTATTTAAGATAGATTTTTGAGTGGTGGACAAACATGTTTAGTGACACTGTAACTTTAACCAAGCAGCAAACCTCCGTGTCTGTCAAGTAAAGTGCACAAAAACTGCAGTTCCTCTTCTCGTCCACTCGAGGCTGCCTCCAGAAGTGAGTCAGTCTCCATAAGTCCCCATGTTCACAGCAACTTCACAGCAGAAATAAACATGTTTACAGCCTGGTACAAAAAACAGTTTTGCAGGATTAAGAGCGTGGACGCTTTGATTGACAGGTGAGTGTCGTCACCGATGACCCAGGCGTCATTCAGCCCGCATTAGGATGATCCGCGTCTTTGCAGATTTTGCATTTTGCTGCAGTAAGAAGGTTAAAAGTTGAAGTTGTTGTACAAACCGTCACAATTTCAGCAATTTTCATCAAATCATGTCAGAGACGATTCGAGAGTTTCAAATCAGATTTTCTTTTAGACAGTCTCTTGTTTATTAAACGCCCCTCCCTTCCTGTTTTTGTGAAACCAAAAGGCTTTGAACGAACCGTGTGTGTGTGTGTGTGTGTGTGTGTGTGTGTGTGTATTTATGTCTTTCTCAAGTGCTCCCGGCATCATTAATAACAATATTACTTCCTTGTATAGGCTTTCGCCTGACCTTTGCATGCATGTGTGTGTGTGTGTGTGTGTGTGTGTGTGTGTGTGTGCCCATTATCCAGCACTCACAGTATTGTTCTGCATCCTGTCTTGATAACATGCACACACACACACACACACACTCTTTCCTCTGCTGGTTTACAATGATAAATGATGAACCGTTGACACTGAGACCTGAGGATGTTTTCAGTCTGATAAACTTCATTAACAATTTATTTATGATTTTATTAATGTGTCGACGTGAGAAAAATGTGAGCCATGAATCGAGAGCAGGAGTTCATTTACTGTAAACGTGGACGCGACCTGTAGGTTGATAAGATGCTCAGTGAAGCTCTGAAAACTCCTGAAATGTTTATTTAATATTATTTTAGCGCTCTGAGAGGAAGCGGAAACAGAAAGTGATGAAACATTTTAGATAATAAATAATAACATAAGTTTGAAGAAGAATATTCCAGGATTAAGGTTTGAAGATTAAATTTATTTTGCTCTCTAAACTTTTATTTATGCACCATTTTAAGAGACTTTGTACGGAATAAAGTTGTATTTATATTAGAGGCTGTTAATTACAGTAAAACACTGTAATTTCAATTCAATTACTGGTATTTTCACATAATTTAGAAGGCAAAACTGTGTTTCTTTTAATGGAATAAAACGCCAACCTTAACCGTAAAATCAACAGTACTAATGTCTTTTTACCGTAATATCAGAACTACGTTTATTACGGTAAAATTCTGGCAACCACAGCTATAAAACGACAGTTTTTCATGTCACAACTTTTATTTATACAGAATAAAGTTGTATTTTATATCAGAGACTGTTAATTTTACAGTAAAATACTGTAATATTCCATGACAAAACCTTTATACTGCCTCTATATGACATTCATTGTGGTAGTCAATTATATATATTATATCATACCCTAAACGTGAAATCAAACTAACATCTTTTTACCGTAATATTACAAAAAGTTATATCGCATTTCTGGTAAATTCTGGTAACCACAGCAGAGTTCAAACCTGCAGTGGTTTTCTATCTTTGCATATTTATACATTTATGCATTTGTACTTCATTTATAGGCCAATCGTGGAGGAAGTATTCAGCTCCAACTGAATACACCTCACCTCACCACCTCCTTCCTATATAGCATTAAAGAGAAGCTACAGTGGTCCCAATTTAGAGTAAATGTTTCGGATGGCCGCTCTGCCGTATTTAGAGGTAAAGATACCTCTAAATACGACACACTGGGCCTTTTAAAGTATCGTACATAGTGTATAAAATGTTCCCTGTCTGTGTTTTACTGTCATATATGATATTTTTATATCTATGTCAACTTTTCAACTTGCTTGAAATTTGTGATATTAAATTTTTCAAATTAGAGCAGACAGAGTTGTATGCATCCACCTGACGTACCTGATTCAGGATACAGAGGCAGGAAATTGCAGTCTCCTCTTCCTCGGCAGCTTATTGTTGAGTTGCCTTTGAGCAAAGCACTTCCTCCCCTTCCGCAAATTCTCGCCAGCTACCGCGGCAGATGATGTCCAGACGTTTTCCAGATGTTTAAAGGTGTATTAGTGTCGTCCAGTGGTGAGTTTTTGTGCTGAATGTGTGCAGATGGATGAAGAACAGCTGAGTTTATTCAGATATCAGTGAGACCGACGGCGCAGCAGTTTGAGTCCAGAGGTCTGAACTGAAATATGTGAGACTGAAGTTTGTACCAGCCTCCTCCTCCACCCTCCTCCACCCTCCCACCATCGTCTACATCTACAGCAGCAGAGGAAGTGGGCCTGGTGCCTCGCTGCCTGCTATTCAACTCTCATGTATGTGCATGTGTTGTGTTTGTGGTGTCTGGCATCTGAAGGAAGTCACATATTGTATTAGGACACAATGGATGCAGGTCCAAGTCCCCCCAGTCCATTCTTCTCTATACGTCTCACTTTGTGTCACCGCTCAAGTGGATTTATTGGTGTGGCCGAGTACAAAGTTCACTTTATAATCCACGAACATGAAAACACACTGTAGTTTCACACAGCTTACACGTTATTGTGCCTATCAACTCATGCTAAGCTCAGATATCAATGCTAATAATAGTGTATAAACTGTTTAAAGAGCATCTATCCGTCCGTAACATTCATTGCTGCCTTTCACTAGCTTAGCTTAGCATACAGACTGGAAACCAGGGGGAAATCACTAGCCTAGCTTTGCCCAAAGTTTCCAGTCTTTATGCTAAGCTAAGCTAACTGGCTGTAGCTTCAATTTTTTCCATTTTGGATATGGGGGTATGAAATGTTATGGTACTTTTATTTGTTTACATGATTCTACATGACATTTCTGCAGGCCTCTGTTCTTAAATGAGCTAATGTTAGCAAAATGCTAAACTACCTGAAATTTTTAGCTAGCTAGTTGGCTAGTTATCTAATATTTATCAATCAATATCAATTTTATCGTTACAATGCTAGTTACATCTGATGGCTAATGTACAACAAGTTAGCCAGTGTTTTGCTAACATTAGGTACACAATTGATGAATATTAATTAGCTGGCTAGCTAATGGTTGATGTAGATGAGCTAGCCAGTTGACAAAGTTGCTAACAACTTGCTAACAAGCTTGGTCAATTGTATTTTTAACCTCTCAGTTTTCTCCATATTTCTCCTGATTTATAACAAGCTAGCTAGTTAGCTAACATTTATCAATTGTTACGTCGTTAGTTACATCTGATGGCTAATGCTAGCAAATGACTAGTTAGTTAGCTAGTGTTTTGCTAACATTAACTGTCTATCAGATTTGACAAGCTAGGTAACAATTGATCGATATTAACTAATTAGCTTGCTAATGATTGTTGCTAATGAAGTTGCTAACAACTTGCTAACTAGCTTGGTCAACTGATACACCTTTCACCTCCTTCAGTAACTGTATAAATGCTAAAAACTGGCTAAATGGGACATTAATGCATCGTATCACGTTGTTGGGTTGGGGCTCAGTTGCGTGTTCGCAGCTTTAGTTGATTATTTGCGTCGGTTAACGTGTTTCATGAGACCAAACCGTGTTTCGTATCTGTTAGCAGACTGCAGAGGGGTTAAATATTGTGACAGCATTTAGCTCGAGGTGTCTTTAATCAGCGTGCAGGCTGTGACTTTCCTTCACAGAACTTGTGATAATATCAAACGCACCCTGGTTTCCTGCAGGCGTTTATCGGTGGTTACACCATGTGACACTTCAGAGCATGCTGGTGAACAACAATGCATCACCAGAAGCTCTTCAGCCTCTGCCAAATGTAAGAAAACGTATTGTTTCATGTCGAACTGTGATGAAGCTGTTTGTCCAA
This sequence comes from Miichthys miiuy, assembly GCA_036365135.1. Taxonomy (NCBI): domain Eukaryota; kingdom Metazoa; phylum Chordata; class Actinopteri; family Sciaenidae; genus Miichthys; species Miichthys miiuy. The sequence goes on from CM071613.1 coordinate 23,113,295, forward strand.
AGACGTGACAGTCATGAAACGCTGAATTAACACGACTGCTGCGGGTGGTTTAACTATGAAGTGATGCCATTCAGCTCCTCTTTATGAGCGTATCTCGAATTTGATTCTATGCCACATTTAATTAAAATTGAACATAGTGACGAGCCGCAGGCTGAAACAGAGCCTATAAAACAGATTCACAAAGAGAACTTTAAAAAAAAAAACATTCCTCCGTGAAACTCATGACTCTTTTTGTCAAAGCTGAACTTTTAAACGATTTACCCTTTTTACAGCACAGAAGAAGAGGTTTAAAGGAAGCTTAGCTTCCTCTGTTATGTCCTCTTCGCTCTCTTCTCCTCTGCCATTATGTCCATAGAGGCTCTGGTTCTGGCATGACATCGGCTCCGCTCCCCGTCAGCATTTCCCCACACCCCGGGCCTGTAAACCTCCTCTTCTTCTTCCTGGTGGTCCAAAACTCCTGTGGTACAAACACTAACACTCACCTGGTGCTCTGAGCTCACAGTCCGGGCAGCCTGGCTAACAAACTGAGCTAACATTAGCTAATAGCAGCTAACGTTATCTAACAGTAGCTAACAAACTGAGCTAACAGCAGCTATGAAACTGGGCTAACATTAGCTAACAGTAGCTAACAAATTGAGCTAACATTTTTTAGCAGTAGCTAACAAATTGAGCTAACATTTTTTAGCAGTAGCTAACAAAATGAGCTAACAGCAGCTACCAAATTGGGCTAACAGTAGCTAACAAACTGAGCTAACATTTTCTAGCAGCTACAGTTGGCAGCAGTGTAGCATCAACATGATTTAACAGACATTAGTTTAAGTTACAGCATGTATGAAGCAGCACTGTGTGTGTGTGTGTGTGTGTGTGTGTGTGTGTGTGTGTGTGTGTGTGTCTGGGACAGACTTAGTTTCTGTCATCGTCTCCTCTGCTGCTCTCACACCTCACATAAGTGTGTGTTCGTGTGTGTGGGTGTGCATTTCTGTGTGTCTTTGAATGTATCACACCTCCGTTATCATCTCGCATCACGCTCACGAGAATAACGATAACATACCTTTCCTTAAAAGAACACACACACACACACACACACACACGAGATGTACACACACTCTGGCTGACCTCTCTGTTATATTTATAGGAAGCGCTCCATTGGTGTTACAGCGCACACCAGCCGGGTGGGTTTATCTGAACCTCTGCACCTCCTCTGACACACAGCTGACGATCACAGCAGAGAGGAAACTTTCTCTTCTCCTCTTTTTGTTTCCTCTCCTCTCATCCTCTCCTCTTTTCCTCCTCTTGTTTCTCTCCTCTCCTCTCTTTCAACCTTTCAACCTTTCCTCCTCCTCTCCTCTCATCCTCTCCTCTTTCCCATCTCCTTGCCTTGTTTATCTCCTTTCTTCTTTCCTCATCATCTCTCCTCTCCTCTTTCCTCTCCTCCTCTTGATTGCTCTTCTCTCCTATTTTTCTTCCTTTCCTCCTCTCCTCTCCTTGTTTTTTCTCCTTTACACCTCATATTCTCCTATTTCCTCCCCTCCCCCTTTGTTTCTCTCCTCTTATCCTCTAATCTCTCCTTATCCTCCCTTCCTCTCCTCTTCCCTCCTCTTGTTTCTCTCCTCTCCTCCTCTCTTTCAACCTCTCCTCTTCTTATCTTCTCTCCTCTATCCACTTCTCTCCTGGTTTCTCTCCTCTCCTTTTCTATTTACCCCTTTCATCCTTTCCTTTTTTTCCATCTCCTCCTCTTGTTTCTCTCTCCTCCTATTTTTCCTCTTCTCCTTTTTCCTCCTCTTCTCTCCCCTCCTTGTTTCTTCTTTCCTCATCTTGTCCTTCTCACCTCTCCTCTTTCCTCTTCTCCTCTTGTTTGTCCTGTCTCCTCCTCTCTTTTGGCCTTTCACTCTTTCCTCATCTCTCCTCCTCTCCT
>CM071613.1:23120209-23165209 GCA_036365135.1 Miichthys miiuy
AAACACAACGAGACGGCCCTCAATCTCACGTACTCGAATACTCTGGAGACAAACCTGTTACTGAGGTACACACACACCCACACAGATGTGATGAGATGTAGTTGATTAGAAACGTGAATTCGTTAGCTCGTTCTTCATCGGTGAAAACGTATAATTTTGCAGCTGGAGTTCGTCTCACTCTGTGTGTGTCTGTCAGGTCTCTGTGTGTCGACGCTCTGATCGAGCTGTCGGATGAAAACGCCGACTGGAAGCTGAGTTTAACTGAGTTCATCAACTGTCTGACACCCAGCTACCATCCATATGAGAGAAGTAATAACACACACACACACACACACACACACACACACACAGAAAAAGTCAAACCAGTGTAACATGTATGAACATCCATCATGTGGATCTCTTTACCTGTGTGTAGAGTGTGCTCTGGAGGACGAAGTGTTCGAGGACGGAGCTGAAACTCGGATGGAGTGTAACAAGTGTGTGTGCGCCTGTGGAAACTGGGTCTGCACGGCTCTGACCTGCACAGGTGAGGACTTTGATGTAAAGGTTTACTTTACACTCTGTTTGGGCTCATCAGCTTGATGATAACATGGCGATCTGTGTTTCAGGAGAACATCTTATAGAGGAGGATGTGAAGGAAGGAGCAGAAGAAGAAGAAATGACAGAAGAGGAGTGGAGCAGGAGAGTGGCTGAACTCAACGCTTTACAGGTGGACGGTCGACAACAGCAGACATAGCAGCAGCTATTACTGACTGGTCCAACAGCAGTCAGCCCAGCTCGGCGTCTGTCTTTCAGCCTTTTATTTCACCAAGCTCTCACCAACCACTAAAAGTCAGTCCCAGATTTACTCTTGTCCGGCGGCTTCTTGCTCGCTCACTCTCTCTTTTTCCCTTCTTAGCTTCCTCCGTCAACGTCCTCTTCACTCTCTTCTCCTCTGCCATTATGTCCATAGAGGCTGCTGTGCCCGGTTACATTGCCCAAGATCCAGTTCACAGACTGAGCTAACAGCAACTAACAAACTGAACTAACAGCAGCTAATAAACTGAGCTAACAGCAACTAACAAACTGAGCTAACATCAGCTAACAAACCGAGCTAACAGCAACTAACAAACTGAGCTAACAGCAGCTAACAAACTGAGCTAACAGCAGCTAACAAACTGAGCTAACAGCAGCTAACAAACTGAGCTAACAGCAGCTAACAAACTGAGCTAACAGCTAGGGTTGCCACCTTGGATTTGTGGAAAAAATAGGGAACAAATGTTGCGCTGGGCCGGGCCAGGCCGGGCCATTATTACTAGTTCAGACTGACCAATGAACATGAAATCCAGACATAGGAGACAGATACAAAGTAATGTTAATACATTTATTCATTCAGGCGTCACACACACACTCTGAACTCTGAGGGTGTGATGAGTTTAACCCTCTGGAAGCCATTTTCAGCTTGTTTTTACTTCTTTAACATTTGGGTTTATAAACAATACTTAATGTATATGGAACAGCATGTGTTTGGTACCTATAGATTCAGGAGAACCTAGGCTTTCATAAGCATTCATGTAATGTTCTTATAAGGGAAGCATGAGTGAAAAATCTACAATACACTAAAGAATTTCAAAGACGAAAAGTAGATTTCTGTCATTTTTTACTCAAAGCCACACCTCAAACAGTACTAGTGAAGAGTTTTTGACATACATGTGCAGTTTTTCAACCAAATATGTGAAGAACAATAAAATAATGCCCTTTCAATAAAAAAGGTCCCATGTGTTTTTGCCTCATTTTCCTCGGGCATGCCACTCAGCAAAGCAAAGAGCCTCCAGAAAGTTGAGGGGAAGCTGTCCTTCAATAGAAATAGTATTTATGAAGTTATTCTGTCACTCTGCTCTGTGTGCTCCCTGCCCCCTGCACTCTGTTCTAGTGATGTGTCGGTCGTGAACGAGCCGGCTCAAAGAGCCGTTTATTTTTTAATTAATTAATTATTTGTTTTGTTTTGTTTTGTAAAGTAATACAGTGCGCAACCGGTGCTCCATGCATGCAGTGACTGAATGTCACGTGCGTGCTGTGCATCCAACAGTCAATAGCTGTCCTTTTTTATATATATATATATTTATGCTTAAGTATTTCTACGTTTTTCTATCTGCTTTGTGTAGCAGAGCAGTTCTACAATTAAGTTAGTGCATTCATTGGGTGGTTTCAGAGAGTTACAACGGTCTGTAAATGCAATGAAATAAATTGGCTACAGCAATTTATTGATATTAGAAAATGTAATTTTTACTTTTGAATACTTCGGTACAAAGGATGTGTTGAATATATACATGATATATGCCTACACATACAAAGCATAAGCCAAAACAGCGCTAAATTTAGCTGAATTATTAAAGGTATAAGTGGTAAAATGAAGAGCCGTTTGTGTGCCGAAAGAGCCGGCTCTTCTTGGTGAGTCAAATGATCTGACTCCCTAAAAAGAACCGAACTTCCCATCACTACTCTGTTCTACGCACACAGCTCTCTCTCTCTGTTGTCCCTCCCCCTCAAGATCCCCCAGACTCCTTTGATTGGCTAGAATACGTCATAGATACCCTCCACTGATTGGTTGAAAAAGAAACTAGTCTGCCTAGTAACCTTTGTCCATTCGTCGACTGCGCTTTCAGTCTGCCAAACGTCTATTTTTCGATGGGTCTTTTAGGCGGTGGCGTAGAACAACAAGGAAGCGTCAGACAGACACAAACCGCACATCTCCGTCTTCAGTGGAATCTCAGGAAAACAGTGAAACAAACCACATCTCTCTGTTATAAACCGTTTCAGAGATATTCACAGATATGTACAACTTTAGACCTTTGAGGCGGATCCGCCCAATCCGTCCTCAGAGGGGAGATGATGACAGACTTCTGGCAATTATAATGAAATAACAAATAAATAACTTTTTTTAAGCTTGTTACTGTAACAGCTTTTAACCATAGGCAGGTTTAAGGTGGAGCTGCACCTCAAAACAAAGGTGCTGTTTACGCTCAGCGTCATCTCTACTATCCGTCACCTGACAAAAACATATTGATGCATGACATGAACAGTGGGACAATTTGGGGTGCATCAATCATCAGTTTTGATGATACGGTTATAGAGGAAAAAACTTAGTTTCACAATTATCATGAGTATGGATGTATAAAATCACATTTGTAATCTGAGGTTTTATTGTATTTTTCCCTAAATCTTTCATTGTTGGTGTTTTTTAAACAGTTGCTGCCTTTCAACATAAAAATAATACATGAAAATATGTGTATCTCTCTGGCATTAAATATAAGCTTTTTAAAATCTGTGCACTGTTGAGGCTCTACAGTTATAATAATAATAATAATAATAATAATAATAATAATAATAATAATAATAATAATACATTTTATTTATCAGCACTTTCAATAAAACTCAAAGACACTTTACAAGATTACTGAGAGCTTTGTAGTTGATGGAGGATCTTGAAGTGGATCTGCTGCTTTATTGGGAGCCAGTGAAGGTGTTGCAGGATGGTGTAACGCATTTCTTTGAGTAACTTACACTTTGACTTCTAAAGAAGTCTCTTATGTCCACTTTTCTTTTTTTAGACATCCTGGCTGCACGTGTCTCTGTTTACTAAAGTGTAACATTGTTTTTGGACGGTAAAAACTGCAGGGGACCAAAACGGCCTTTTGAAAAAAGTGCAGGGGACAAAGTGTCAAACTGTGAGGGAGAGCTTCCTGAGTGATTTCCTGTAAATGTAGAACAGGGAAGTGAAAGTGTTTGTTCAGACTCCATTTTGAGCGCACAGAGCAGACGGAGGAGAAGTGAAGGCTGAGGCAGGGTGAGTGTTAATCCAACATTTGATTTATTACATTATTTTATTATTGTCTGAACACAAACTACTTGATTTCTGACTCGCCTGTGTTTCGGTTCAACGAGTGACCGTGTTAACTGGTGACCGTCAGCCGAGCGTGTCAGTGTGACGCAGTTTCAAACAGCAAGAGAATACGTAGCTGTCGTCGTGAATGCCTCTAGTTTTTCCTCGTCTACGTACTCAGTCGTGTTTTCAGAGACGGTGAACAAACTTGTGAACATTGTGACACTAAAAAGATTTTTCACAGCGACCAATCAGAGAAATTCAACTTTGATCGACACCCGTCTGTCTCAGCAGCAGCAGCAGCAGCAACTCTCGCGAGATCTCGCAACGCAGTTATAAATTCAGTTCAGTCGTGTTTTATTGGAAAATAATCAATATTACCAAAGAGTCACAAATAATACAACTCATTAACGAGACGAGAAAATAAAACCCAATTCATTAAGTTCAATAAAATAGATATTATCGTGTGTGTGTGTGTGTGTGTGTGTGTGTGTGTGTGAGCTGTAATGGAGGAGTTGGGCTCACTTCCTTTGATAAGTGATTGTAGAATTTGATGGCTCTTTTTTGGATCCTAATTAAACGTTGAACTTGGCGAGTTCAGCTCTGCATTCATTGTTGGTGTTTTTTAAACAGTTGCTGCTTTTCAACATAAAAATAATACATGAAAATATGTGTATCTCTCTGGCATTAAATATAAGCTTTTTAAAATCTGTGCACTGTTGAGGCTCTACAGTTATAATAATAATAATAATAATAATAATAATAATACATTTTATTTATCAGCACTTTCAATAAAACTCAAAGACACTTTACAAGATTACTGAGAGCTTTGTAGTTGATGGAGGATCTTGAAGTGGATCTGCTGCTTTATTGGGAGCCAGTGAAGGTGTTGCAGGATGGTGTAACGCATTTCTTTGAGTAACTTACACTTTGACTTCTAAAGAAGTCTCTTATGTCCACTTTTCTTTTTTTAGACATCCTGGCTGCACGTGTCTCTGTTTACTAAAGTGTAACATTGTTTTTGGACGGTAAAAACTGCAGGGGACCAAAACGGCCTTTTGAAAAGTGCAGGGACATGTCCACTGTGTCCCCTACATTACGTCCGTGACTGGACATGTCCCCTGCACTTCTTCAAAAGTGTCAAACTGTGAGGAGAGCTTCTGAGTGATTTCCTGTAAATGTAGAACAGGGAGGGACCCTGAAAGTGAAAGTGTTTGTTCAGACTCCATTTTGAGCGCACAGAGCAGACGGAGGAGAAGTGAAGGCTGAGGCAGGGTGAGTGTTAATCCAACATTTGATTTATTACATTATTTTATTATTGTCTGAACACAAACTACTTGATTTCTCCGACTCGCCGGTGTTTCGGTTCAACGAGTGACCGTGTTAACTGGTGACCGTCAGCCGAGCGTGTCAGTGTGACGCAGTTTCAAACAGCAAGAGAATACGTAGCTGTCGTCGTGAATGCCTCTAGTTTTTCCTCGTCTACGTACTCAGTCGTGTTTTCAGAGACGGTGAACAAACTTGTGAACATTGTGACACTAAAAAGATTTTTCACAGCGACCAATCAGAGAAATTCAACTTTGATCGACACCCGTCTGTCTCAGCAGCAGCAGCAGCAACTCTCGCGAGATCTCGCAACGCAGTTATAAATTCAGTTCAGTCGTGTTTATTGGAAAATAATCAATATTACCAAAGAGTCACAAATAATACAACTCATTAACGAGACGAGAAAATAAAACCCAATTCATTAAGTTCAATAAAATAGATATTATCGTGTGTGTGTGTGTGTGTGTGTGTGTGTCTGTGTGTGTGTGTGTGTTTGAGTGCACAGAGCAGAAGGAGGAGAAGTGAAGGCTGAGGCAGGGTGAGTATTTCTACGTTTTTCTATCTGCTTTGTGTAGCAGAGCGGTTCTACAATTAAGTTAGTGCATTCATTGGGTGGTTTCAGAGTTACAACGGTCTGTAAATGCAATGAAATCAATTGGCTACAGCAATTTATTGATATTAGAAAATGTAATTTTTACTTTTGAATACTTCGGTACAAAGGATGTGTTGAATATATACATGATATATGCCTACACATACAAAGCATAAGCCAAAACAGCGCTAAATTTAGCTGAATTATTAAAGGTATAAGTGGTAAAATGAAGAGCCGTTTGTGTGCCGAAAGAGCCGGCTCTTCTTGGTGAGTCAAATGATCTGACTCCCTAAAAAGAACCGAACTTCCCATCACTACTCTGTTCTACGCACACAGCTCTCTCTCTGTTGTCCCTCCCCCTCAAGATCCCCCAGACTCCTTTGATTGGCTAGAATACGTCATAGATACCCTCCACTGATTGGTTGAAAAAGAAACTAGTCTGCCTAGTAACCTTTGTCCATTCGTCGACTGCGCTTTCAGTCTGCCGAACGTCTATTTTTCGATGGGTCTTTTAGGCGGTGGCGTAGAACAACAAGGAAGCGTCAGACAGACACAAACCGCACATCTCCGTCTTCAGTGGAATCTCAGGAAAACAGTGAAACAAACCACATCTCTCTGTTATAAACCGTTTCAGAGATATTCACAGATATGTACAACTTTAGACCTTTGAGGCGGATCCGCCCAATCCGTCCTCAGAGGGGAGATGATGACAGACTTCTGGCAATTATAATGAAATAACAAATAAATAACGTTTTTTAAGATTGTTACTGTTACAGCTTTTAACCATAGGCAGGTTTAAGGTGGAGCTGCACCTCAAAACAAAGGTGCTGTTTACGCTCAGCGTCATGGCCGCCTCTGATTGGGCGTATAGCCCATCATAGTTTAGGGTGGCACCTGGGGGTGGCCAATCAGATTTCAGGCGTGGCCCGTGCCACCCAAGGCCACTCCCTGAACACGCCACTGGACACAAGGACGAAATTTTCAGAGGTGGGGGGACACAAGTATTTTGAATAAAACTCTAACTCTTTCAGGTCACTGTGTTTTCTAGTAGTTCTTCTAGTTTTCTATTGCTACTTTTAAGTTGACTGCTCCCTTGTTTGGTTTGACTGGTTGTAAAGCATGTAGCAAAACATCATCACCCAGTTCTGTGTTTCACCTCCTCCAGCTTCTCCTCCTCTCCCTCCTCCAGCCTCTTCTCCTCCATCTCCCCCAGCTTCTCCTGCTCTCCCTCCTCCAGCCTCTTCTCCTCCATCTCCCCCAGCTTCTCCTCCTCTCCCTCCTCCAGCCTCTTCTCCTCCAGCTTCTCCTCCTCTCCCTCCTCCAGCCTCTTCTCCTCCATCTCCCCCAGCCTCTCCTCCTCTCCCTCCTCCAGCCTCTCCTGTTGCATCTCTACTATCTGTCACCTGACAAAAACATATTGATGCATGACATGAACAGTGGGACAATTTGGGGTGCAACAATCATCAGTTTTGATGATACGGTTATAGAGGAAAAAACCTAGTTTCACAATTATCATGAGTATGGATGTATAAAATCACATTTGTAATCTGAGGTTTTATTGTATTTTTCCCTAAATCTTTCATTGTTGTGTTTTTAAACAGTTGCTGCTTTTCAACATAAAAATAATACATGAAAATATGTGTATCTCTCTGGCATTAAATATAAGCTTTTTAAAATCTGTGCACTGTTGAGGCTCTACAGTTATAATAATAATAATAATAATAATAATAATAATAATAATACATTTTATTTATCAGCACTTTCAATAAAACTCAAAGACACTTTACAAGATTACTGAGAGCTTTGTAGTTGATGGAGGATCTTGAAGTGGATCTGCTGCTTTATTGGGAGCCAGTGAAGGTGTTGCAGGATGGTGTAACGCATTTCTTTGAGTAACTTACACTTTGACTTCTAAAGAAGTCTCTTATGTCCACTTTTCTTTTTAGACATCCTGGCTGCACGTGTCTCTGTTTACTAAAGTGTAACATTGTTTTTGGACGGTAAAAACTGCAGGGGACCAAAACGGCCTTTTGAAAAAGTGCAGGGGACATGTCCACTGTGTCCCCCCTACATTACGTCCGTGACTGGACATGTCCCTGCACTTCTTCAAAGTGTCAAACTGTGAGGAGAGCTTCCTGAGTGATTTCCTGTAAATGTAGAACAGGGAGGGACCCTGAAAGTGAAAGTGTTTGTTCAGACTCCATTTTGAGCGCACAGAGCAGACGGAGGAGAAGTGAAGGCTGAGGCAGGGTGAGTGTTAATCCAACATTTGATTTATTACATTATTTTATTATTGTCTGAACACAAACTACTTGATTTCTCCGACTCGCCGGTGTTTCGGTTCAACGAGTGACCGTGTTAACTGGTGACCGTCAGCCGAGCGTGTCAGTGTGACGCAGTTTCAAACAGCAAGAGAATACGTAGCTGTCGTCGTGAATGCCTCTAGTTTTTCCTCGTCTACGTACTCAGTCGTGTTTTCAGAGACGGTGAACAAACTTGTGAACATTGTGACACTAAAAAGATTTTTCACAGCGACCAATCAGAGAAATTCAACTTTGATCGACACCCGTCTGTCTCAGCAGCAGCAGCAGCAACTCTCGCGAGATCTCGCAACGCAGTTATAAATTCAGTTCAGTCGTGTTTATTGGAAAATAATCAATATTACCAAAGAGTCACAAATAATACAACTCATTAACGAGACGAAAATAAAACCCAATTCATTAAGTTCAATAAAATAGATATTATCGTGTGTGTGTGTGTGTGTGTGTGTGTGTGTGTGTGTGTGTGTGTGTGTGTGTGAGCTGTAATGGAGGAGTTGGGCTCACTTCCTTTGATAAGTGATTGTAGAATTTGATGGCTCTTTTTTGGATCCTAATTAAAAGTTGAACTTGGCGAGTTCAGCTCTGCATTCATTGTTGGGGGTGTTCCTGTGCACTGAGAATGCTCTTACAGGCTTTCTATTGGCTGTTGGTCACATTTTTCTCTTGATTCTTGATTTATGAGAGGACCCTACACTTCACTACCCTACAGTATGATTGGTTCAACTATAGATGTGAATATTTGGAGCCAGATTCTAACAGGTATATCTATATTTAAAGAATGTTTTATAGCATAGAAAGCCCTTCTTCACTTGTCTCTGAGATTATTGACGGCCAGATTGAAATGTCCTGAACATCATTTGAAGGGAATGGTGATTTCAAGTGAAACTTGTTTCCCCTCTCAGACTGACTGAAGTCCAGAAGATGGAGGAAGAGGAGGACAGAGCAGAGTCTCCAGGATCCAGCTGTCTGTCTATGAAGAGTGACATGTCCAAATGGGAACCTCCAGTCTTCAGTGATGAACCTGGACCCTCAGACACAAAGTAAGAGACTGTTTTTACTGTAAACTGGCCTGATGAAGATGATGCATTGATGATGAAGACAAACTGCTCAAAGACTTGTCTTCATGATGCAGAACTATGAGTGCAGATACTGTTTCAAACTCAGATGGATCTTATTTTATTCCTGCAGTAAAACACCTGAGAACCTCCATTTCAGAATTTAACCTGGAAGAAAATATTCAGATATTTTTGCTCTCATGTTGAAGTCGCTGTAAAGATTTGTAACTCTTCAAAATGTGAAAGAATCTGCTTCAAACGTGTCGTTCATTTTCAGAATCTTCCTCAGATCAGCTGCTCTGATCCACCAGATGCATCTTAAATCACTTCATCATCATAACTGTGCAACATGTGGTGAAGAAGTCATTTTGTAGAAAAGCTTTGCTCACCTTGATGAACACTTTGCTTTCAGTCATTAGTAAGTGGACTGTCAGTTGCCTGAGCGGTCAGGAGGCAAACTGACAAGAAAACACTCTTCAGGTGGCCACGAACATTGTGTTTATTAAAACTCATACAAAAATCTAAACACTTTACCGACAATGAAAGCCATCCAATTCCAACATCCAACAATCCAATGCTCTCCAACTCAACTCCAATTCTCCACAACTCTCAACCACCCAACAAACATTCTGACTTCCTTTAATACAAATGTTATTGGTCACATGACTAATTAGTTCAGACCATTAACAGGTGTTTTTGCATATTTACATAAATCAACAAATACAATATCTACAGTATAAACACCTATGTACAAACCCATATCTCATTATCAAAACACCCCAAAATAAATACGCATGAATTAGGGTTGCAAAATTCTGGGAACATTCAAGGTTGGAAACTTTCAATGGGAATTAACTGGAATTTATGGGAATCATCAGGAATTTATAAAATTGTAGAGCAGTGAACTTAAATATAGTTGGGAAAATATATTTTATCACCATCTTGACTAAAACAACCAGATTTCATGCAGGTACACTTGAATATCTGCTCTTCCTCAGTCACACTGCTTACTGCAGGGCTATTGAGGCCACGGCCCCTACCTGCACAGGTGATTTCTGTACCTGGACCACACTTTAGAGCCCAGAGCACACAGAGACTATTGAAGACACACATTTGAGTCTGTGGACTACATGATATTGTTTAATAAAATAATTCAAACTTGATAAAGTTCTACTTACAAATAAATCTGTTGGAATGTTTTTATCATGTATGATACAGTCTGTTTCAGTTACCCACAATTTACAGTTAATTCACATACATTTCCACAGTTGAATAAAAACATGTTGGTGTGTGCAGAGTTCAGTCCAACAGACGGAGAGCAGAGTCTCCAGGATCCATCTGTCTGTCTATGAAGAGTGACATGTCCAAATGGGAACCTCTAAAGTTCGAACATGAACCTGGACCCTCAGACACAAAGTAAGAGACTGTTTTTACTGTAAACTGACCTGATGAAGATGATGCATTGATGATGAAGACTGAAAGATTTGTCTTCATGATGCAGACATGCTGTGTGTCTTACAGTACACTGCTGGTCTACCACAGTTATTTAGAGCACTTCTAACATCAGTTTAAACCTAAATAACTCAAGCTGAGCTGCTCAAAGTGAAACAGTGAAGGATCATCAGCTCTCTTTAATGGAGGACTTTTATTGTGAAAGAGCTGCAGGAAGTGCTGAGTTTGTATTAATAACAAACGACAGGCAGATGACTGAATGTTTAATGAGACAGACAGACAGGAAAAGCTGTTAATGAATGTTCATGACAGCAGGAGAGTTGAAATCAAATCATCTTCATCACAGACTGAAAGCTGAATTCAAACAGAAAAGTAACGACACTTTTACTGTGTGAACATCTGAGCTTCCAGACAGTGTCGTCCAAATCTTGATAATTGTCACCAACAGTCAACAAATCATTTGAGTGATAAAGAAATGTCTTCACAGAGAGAGGAAGAGGAGTCATGTTCCTGTGGAGGAGCAGCCGTCCTGCTGTGTTTTGTGTCAGGACGTCCTGAAGGATCCGGTCTCTACCAGCTGTGGACACTGGTTCTGCAGACACTGCATCACCTCATACTGGGACCAGTCTGCTTCATCAGGAGACTCCTCCTGTCCCCAGTGTTGGAAAAGATCCAGAACAAGACGTGGACTGCAGACAGCCAGTCAGACCAGCACTGTACAAAGTAAGACTGTCCATTTACTTCTCTATATATTCTTCTATCCATCACTTTTTATTGCTGATGAAATAATCAGCAGATTGTCACATTTTCTTTGTTTTGTCTCAAACTTCTTTCTCTGTTTTAGTGAGTGGTGGTCTGCAGGAGGTTTTAGATGAACATAAGATCAGTCTGAAGACGAGATGTGAACGTGTGACTGAAGGAAGTGATGAAACAGGAAGTGGAACCCTCCTCAACAGGATCTACACTGAGCTCTACATCACAGAGGGACAGAGTAAAGAGGTTAATGCCCAACATGAGGTGAGGCAGCTTGAGACAGCTACCAAGAAGAAGAAGACCCTCCATGACACTCCGATCAAATGCTACGACATCTTTAAAGCCTTACCTGACCAACAGAGACACATCAGAGTCGTTCTGACCAACGGCGTCGCTGGCGTTGGAAAACCTTCTCAGTGCTGAAGTTCACTCTGGACTGGGCAGAGGGCTCGGAGAACCAAGATGTCAGTCTGGTGGTTCTGCTCGTTCAGGAGCTGAACTTGATCAAAGATGAGCGACACAGTCTTCTCACGCTGCTCCATGTTTTCCATCCAACATTACAGCAGGTCACAGCAGAGAAGCTCGCTGTCTGTAAACTTCTGTTCATCTTTGACGGCCTGGATGAAAGCAGACTTTCACTGGATTTCAACAACAAAGAGGTCGTGTCTGATGTCACACAGGAGTCATCAGTCAGCGTGCTGTTGACAAGCCTCATCAAGGGGAGTCTGCTTCCCTCGGCTCTCATCTGGATAACTTCCAGACCTGCAGCAGCCAATCAGATCCCTCCTTCATGTGTTGACAGGGTAACAGAAGTACGAGGCTTCACTGACGCTCAGAAGGAGGAGTACTTCAGGAGGAGAGTCAGTGATGAAGATCTGTCCAGCAGAATCATCTCACACATCAAGACCTCCATGAGCCTCTACATCATGTGTCTGATCCCAGTCTTCTGCTGGATCACTGCTACAGTTCTGGACCACATGTTGATCACAGACCAGAGAGGAGAGCTGCCCAAGACCCTGACTGACATGTACTCACACTTCCTGCTGGTTCAGACAAAGAGGAAGAAGAAGAAGTACGATGAAGGACATGAGACGAGTCCACAGGAGCTGACGGAGGCTGACAGGAAGTTCTTCTGAAGCTGGGGAGGCTGGCGTTTGAACAGCTGGAGAAAGGAAACATCATGTTCTACCAAGAAGACCTGGAGCAGTGTGGTCTGGATGTCACAGAGGCCTCGGTGTACTCAGGAGTTTGTACAAAGATCTTCAAAAGAGAGAGTGTGATCTTCCAGAAAACAGTCTACTGCTTTGTTCATCTGAGCGTTCAGGAGTTTCTGGCTGCAGTCTACCTGTTCCACTGTTACACCAACAAGAAGACAGAGGTACTGAAGGCCTTCCTGACAGAGAAGGAGGAGGATTACTCCACCCTGGATGTCTTCCTGAAGAAGGTCATGCAGAAATCCCTTAAAAGTAAAAATGGTCACCTGGACCTGTTTGTTCGCTTCCTTCATGGCCTCTCTCTGGAGTCCAACCAGAGACTCTTAGGAGGCCTGCTGGGTCAGACAGACAACAGTCCAGAAATCATCCAGAGAGCCATCAACAACCTGAAGGTGATGATGACATGATGATGGTGATATCTCTCCTGACAGAAGCATCAACATGGTCCACTGTCTGATGGAGATGAACGATGACTCAGTCCATCAGGAGATCCAAGAGTTCCTGAAGTCAGAGAACAGATCAGAGAAGAAACTCTCTGAGATCCACTGCTCAGCTCTGGCCTACATGCTGCAGATGTCAGAGGAGGTTCTGGATGAGTTGGACCTGGAGAAGTACAACACATCATGGGAGGGACAACGGAGACTGATTCCAGCTGTGAGGAACTGCAGAAAGGCTGTGTAAGTCCAGATGTGATTATCAACATTATAAAGCAACGTAGAGCTGAAGCCATCAGTATTAGAGTAAAGACACACACTTTACACACATGCACAATATCAAACTTCACACTCTTTGTTTTTGTTTGGCTGATGGAGGCTCCACACAAATCCAGCAGAAAAACTGGAGGACTGAAGAGTTTGTGCTGAAAATGTTTGACAGTCATCATTTTATCACAACAGTCTTTATTTTTACAGTGTATACAGTGTGTGCACTGTGTTTCTATAGTGTGTCTGTTCACTGTTCTTCTTCTACACACACACACACACACACGTAATATCTGTGATCTGCTGCAGCTAACATCACTTGAAGTTTGTTCATTCCAGTTTTCATGCACTTCTTGATATGATGTTTGTTTCTCAGCAGTTTCTGAGCTGTTTCATATGAAGGACTGTTCTGTCCATTTTCACACTTTATACAATCTCTATAATTCTTGTTTGATTGGAGAGGATGTGAGTGGAGGCCATCCTCCCTCTTGAAGAGCCAACAGAACATCCCCCTCTTCATCCTCATTCAATGAACGGAGCCACTTTAAATGGTTTAGTTCCCAACAATGAATTCTTTTCATGTTTTGCTCCATGAGAGATGAGTTTGATTTCTAAACAGTAAGGAAGCTCTCTCTTTCCCTCTTGTCTCTGCTAGTATTTGGTATTTCAGGGTTAAAGACAGGTGAAGTAAAGATGTTACTCGAGTTGACAACAGCTCCTTACGCTACTGTAAGTGTGATAATCTGTAATGTAGTGAGTATCTGGATGATGGAGATGAAGAGCACTGGCTGCTGTAGTTTGATCACAAAGGTTAGCTTCAGTGAGGTAGCTGCTGAAATGGCTGCTGCTCAAAGTGTTTAACTATCAGTGTTTTCAGTTCAGCGTCACACAGTCTGATGAAATGTGAAGAGGAACATGAGAAATGATGTGGGGAAATAGATCATTGATTAAATATGTGCCAGGACCAAATAAATAGAAGTGAAGGAGTTAAAAATAAGACTTAGAGTTCAATAAATTTAGGTTTCATTTCTTTGATCAACTGGTTGGTGTTGTGGAGAAATTCCTGAAATCAATGGCACCAGGTCAGGAGGGAAGAAAGTGTTCAGGAGCCTCTGATGTCTTCTGCTGTAATATTTATTGAAGCTTGATCAAGGAGAATCAGAGACATCCTCACATACAATCAGGTATGCATATGAGTCGCTCTCTATTCTGCCCAACTCATGCTGGTGGTCAGACTTTAAACCCTACAGATAACACCACACATACTATACGCCCAGAACTAGTCACAGAGAATGTATTTACCCATGTTAGTGTTACTGTCAGCACATTCTAGTCTGGAGACACTGTTGTCTGTTTATGTTCATGGAACGTCGACGGTTAGCGATCTGTTATGTCTTGGAGGCTTCTTTTCTCCGACCACAGTCTAAAACCCTGAAAACATTGAATTTAAGATGATATGAAATAGATAAAAGCAGCAGATTCTTACATTTTGTCAAACAGGAAATGATGTGGGACTGTTTGTCTACAAACCTTGTGATCAATGGCTGACCAGCTCAGACTGAACAACTGACCAGCTGAGCTACAGACGCTCATGTTGATGTGCTTTGTGATGCAAAATGCATTTTTAGAATAAAATGTCAGATTTTATTTGACTTAACTTTTATATTCTCTGTCATCACAGACTTACTGACTGTGGACTCTCAGAGACTCACTGTGAAGTCGTGGCCTCAGCTCTGAAGTCCAACCCCTCCCATCTGACACACCTGGACCTGAGTAACAACATGTACCTGAAAGATTCAGGAGTGAAGCTTCTGTCTGCTGGACTGGAGAGTCCAAACTGTAGACTGCAGACTCTGAGGTCAGTTCATGTGTTCTGCTCTTGTACAGTGTATATCTACCAAATTTAAATCCAGAACAGAAGTTTGACATTTCTTTCAGGCTTCTTGTTTTCTGTGTTTGTCTGAGCACAAATCACAACAGCTCTTTTAAAGTTTGTCAGTGTGAACAGTTTGAATTGAGTCTGGACTCAAACTGGATTCATGTTATTAAGACTGATCCTTTAATGTGCTGCCATGAAACCAATATTTATTTTTGTTTCATGTGAGACATCTCTACATGAAAAATGAAAATGATGATCCACAATAACACAATGACAAAGTCACTCTACTCATTTTAGATAAAAGCTCATTGATTAGGACATAGTAATGTTGAGCTGCACATTTCAAACCTGAACACATCTGATTGGATTATAAATGGATTTTTATCAACATCATTTATTCTTTATTCAGATTGATGAACTGCAGTTTGTCAGAGATCAGCTGTGCTTCTCTGGCCTCAGCTCTGAAGTCCAACCCTCCCATCTGACAGAGCTGGACCTGAGTACAACGAGCTGCAGGATTCAGGAGTGAAGCTGCTGTGTGATTTTCTGGAGAGTCCACACTGCAGACTGAAGACTCTGAGGTCAGTTCACTGACTCTCTGTTACTATTGTAGATCTAATGTTTAATTAACACTTGAAGCTAATTTATGTTCAGACATAACTTACATCCATAAAGTTGCAAATGTCCTTTTGTTCATATTTTCATGTTTGTTGTATTAAATTTAGTCTGCAGTCACAAAGACTTGTGTTTCTTAAAGAAACTGTAGAAAATGTCCTCTGTTAGTGGTTAAAGTCAATGAATGTTTAGAATTGTTGGTAAATGGTCACATCTGTATACAGAAGATCCTCTGAACTCAGATTTGTTTGAAATGATCAAGTTTACTTGTTGAAGTAGAAATATTTCTTTGGTTTCTGTTGATTTCAACACACACACACACACACACACACACACACACACACACACACACACACACAGTGTTTGAAGTATCGTGTCTGATCACTTCAACATGTAATGATGCTTCCATTCAGGAACTGATGTCCCTTTGTGACTCAACCAGTAAACAGCAGCTTAAATAATCCACCATATTTATACAGAGAGGTCCAAGGTTACATTTCAGAGGAAGACAACATTCATGTCACTTTGCACATTTGATCCAGTTCTAAAGATGATTGAGGATGAAGCTCACAGTCAGTCAGCTGTGTGCTGATGGAGATGACAGTGGTGATGAGGATAGTCTAAATCTGTGCTGTGAAATGAGAGCATCACAAGTGCAGGGACACGTGTTAACGAGGTTTGTCTGGACTTCAGTTATTATTTATTTCATGTCGGCCATTTTGGAGTTCTATAGAAAACATCTGTCTCAGTATTTTTCATAAAATTGTTATAAATGAGAAAAAACAGAAGAAATGTCTGATTTGATGATTATTCCAGACCTGACTGAGATCAGCAGCATGTTATTAATGTGTGTTGACGTGAATGGTTGTCTGAATGTTGTGCTGACGTTTGGATGATGTCTGTAGAAGGCTGACATGATGATGATCCACAATAACACAATGACAAAGTCACTCTACTCATTTTAGAGAGAAGCTCATTGATTAGGACATAGTAATGTTGAGCTGCACATTTCAAACCTGAACACATCTGATTGGATTATAAATGGATTTTTATCAACATCATTTATTCTTTATTCAGATTGAGGCGCTGCAGTTTGTCAGAGATCAGCTGTGCTTCTCTGGCCTCAGCTCTGAAGTCCAACTCCTCCCATCTGACAGAGCTGGACCTGAGTAACAACGAGCTGAAGGATTCAGGAGTGAAGCTGCTGTGTGATTTTCTGGAGAGTCCACACTGCAGACTGAAGACTCTGAGGTCAGTTCACTGACTCTCTGTTACTATTGTAGATCTGATGTTTAATTAACAATTGAAGCTAATTTATGTTCAGACATAACTTACATCCATAAAGTTGTAAATGTCCTTTTGTTCATATTTTCATGTTTGTTGTATTAAATTTAGTCTGCAGTCACAAAGACTTGTGTTTCTTAAAGAAACTGTAGAAAATGTCCTCTGTTAGTGGTTAAAGTCAATGAATGTTTAGAATTGTTGGTAAATGGTCACATCTGTATACAGAAGATCCTCTGAACTCAGATTTGTTTGAAATGATCAAGTTTACTTGTTGAAGTAGAAATATTTCTTTGGTTTCTGTTGATTTCAAAGTGTTTTCACAGATCAGATCAGATCAGATAGACTTTAATGATCCCACACTGGGAAATTCACTTGTCACAGTAGCTCATATACACAATGTTGATAATAAATTATTCACAAGTAAGAAATCTAAAAAGTCATGAAGTCATGCTGGTGCTGAAGAGTCTGACAGCTGCTGGAATGAAGGAGCTGTGGTAGATCTCCTTCTTACATGGTGGGAGTATCAGTCTGTTGCTGAAGGAGCTACTTAAGCCCACCACAGTCTCATGCAGGAGGTGAGAGGAGCCGCTCATGATGGATGTCAGTTTTGCCAGCATCCTCCTCTCTCCCACCTCCTCCATGCTCACAGGCCACCGACACTTCAGCCTTTGCTCTCCTATCCTCTCTCACAAGTTGAAAGCCATCCAAAGTCAGCAGCGAATCCACAGCGAGTTCATTCAGCCATGATGCTCTCCATACTCCTCTGTAGCCTGGTTAGGGCCGTTGGCAGTTAGCTGCTCCATCTTATTGGGAGAGATCTTCCATTCCCCATGATAACAGACGGCACGGATGGTCTGTATGGCCTTTTCTGCTCCTGGTGCTTAGATCCAGCTCTGCATCCTCGTCTGCTTCTTCTCAGTTCTGCAGGGATCACCGGCCTTTCCACAGACGGTATGCTAGCACTACCTAGTGCTAACAGCTGTTCTGGAGTGTAAACAAGAGGGCTTTTTTTGAATGGGTCACCTGATGTATTCATGAAGGAGTCCATACAGCAGAAAGACAAAAACATTTATCTCCACAGTTCAAAGTAAACGCTTGATCACAAAATGTCTGCAGATGAGTGCAGAAAAACATGAACAAAGTACTAAAAATACTAAAAAACACAGAGAAGTGTTCAGAGCTACTGGAACTGGCTGCCAACCAGACGACGCCATAGCAACATAAATAAAACAAATGATGTTTGATCATTGATATTGATCCTTCAGACACACACACACACACACACACAGATCAGCAGCATGTTATTAATGTGTGTTGACGTGAATGGTTGTCTGAATGTTGTGCTGACGTTTGGATGATGTCTGTAGAAGGCTGACATTATGATGATCCACAATAACACAATGACAAAGTCACTCTACTCATTTTAGAGAAAAGCTCATTGATTAGGACATAGTAATGTTGAGCTGCACATTTCAAACCTGAACACATCTGATTGGTTATAAATGGATTTTTATCAACATCATTTATTCTTCATTCAGATTGAGGAACTGCAGTTTGTCAGAGATCAGCTGTGCTTCTCTGGCCTCAGCTCTGAAGTCCAACCCCTCCCATCTGACAGAGCTGGACCTGAGTGCCAACAAGCTGAAGGATTCAGGAGTGAAGCTGCTGTGTGATTTTCTGGAGAGTCCACACTGCAGACTGAAGACTCTGAGGTCAGTTCACTGACTCTCTGTTACTATTGTAGATCTGATGTTTAATTAACAATTGAAGCTAATTTATGTTCAGACATAACTTACATCCATAAAGTTGTAAATGTCCTTTTGTTCATATTTTCATGTTTGTTGTATTAAATTTAGTCTGCAGTCACAAAGACTTGTGTTTCTTAAAGAAACTGTAGAAAATGTCCTCTGTTAGTGGTTAAAGTCAATGAATGTTTAGAATTGTTGGTAAATGGTCACATCTGTATACAGAAGATCCTCTGAACTCAGATTTGTTTGAAATGATCAAGTTTACTTGTTGAAGTAGAAATATTTCTTTGGTTTCTGTTGATTTCAACACACACACACACACACACACACACACACACACACACACACAGATCAGCAGCATGTTATTAATCTGTGTTGACATGAATGGTTGTCTGAATGTTGTGCTGACGTTTGGATGATGTCTGTAGAAGGCTGACATTATGATGATCCACAATAACACAATGACAAAGTCACTCTACTCATGTTAGAGAAAAGCTCATTGATTAGGACATAGTAATGTTGAGCTGCACATTTCAAACCTGAACACATCTGATTGGATTATAAATGGATTTTTATCAACATCATTTATTCTTTATTCAGATTGGAGGACTGCTGGTTGTCAGAGATCAGCTGTGCTTCTCTGGCCTCAGCTCTGAAGTCCAACCCCTCCCATCTGACAGAGCTGTACCTGAGTGACAACAAGCTGCAGGATTCAGGAGTGAAGCCTCTGTCTGATCTTGTGAAGAGTCCACACTGCAGTCTGCAGACTCTGAGGTCAGTAGAGGTTGCAGTCAGTCCATGTTGGTCTCAGCAGTATTGTACTAAACACAGTTAGTATCAAAGCACAGATCCAGTATTTCCTGTAAACCTCCGACCTTCTCAGCGGCTGCTTTCTCAGTGAAGCTGTGAGAGGAGAACGGTGACAGGCTTCAGGATTGGACAGAAAGACAGAGAGAGAGAGAACAGTCAGCCAATCAGATGAGCCAGAAGCTCGTTGTGATCATGTGTTTTTGGTTGATGTGAAGACGACTGTTGTTGTTGTGTTCATGTCTACAGGAAATAAAGCTGATTCCAGCTGACAGCATTACAAGATGTACAGAGACAGTGGTCCTCATTCATCAGATCTGATCTCAAAGTGTTTGTTCTCTCATTCCAACACTAAAGAACTGATCAGGTCATCTTTGTCACAGCTCTCAGATCAGTCTGACTGAAGCCTGCAAAGAACCATCATTACATTTAGTGACCATGTGGTCTTTGTACAGAGCAGAACCTCTGCTGAAGTCCAGTACCCACAGCTGAAAATGAAAGTGAGCAGTGAATGTCTCTCTGTTTCTGCACTGATGATGTTCAGGGACTGTCAGCACTTTATTTCCACTGTGTACTTGAGTGAAATGTGCAGAGTCAACAGACTTGATGCAGGTCTGTGACCTTCACTCCAACACGTTAACATGAGAGCTGACAGGAAGCTGGCTACGCTACACAGCCGCTCCACTTGTGTCTGAACAGGACTGAAGTCCTGCTGGTCTTTATACTGGATGTGCTGCATCACTGACTGACAGCTGATGAAGGGAGTCTCTGTAAACACTGATTCATGACTTCTGTTGTCTGTCTGCTTCTCTCATCAGGTGGGAGTGGTGAGAAAGGTGTTTGTGTTGAGAGAGGATCAGCTGAGTCCTGATGATCCAGAGAGGTTGAAGCAGCAGCATCAGCTCTGACTGGGCCATGTTACTGGGAGGTGGAGTGGAGAGGAGAGCTTCATCCAGCAGAGACTGACGGAGGAATCACAACAAGTGGAGATGACTGTCAGCGCTGCAGTCTGAACTGCTCTGAGATCAGCTCCACTGTCAGACACAAAGTCAAGTCCACCATCATCATGTGTGTTCCTCTGGATCATGTGACAGAGGATCATCAGTGGATCTGGACTGCTCTGCTGCTGCTGACACACTGAGACTCCTCCACTCCCTCTGCTCCACACTCACCCACCTGGACCTGGACCTGGACCTGGACCATATTCTCACCACTACCAGACGTTTGTCCCAGTTTAACAGATGATTGTTTGTGACAGAAACAAGAAGATCAAACCTGTAGAAAGTTTGGATTGAATGGAAGCTTGGAAGCCAACAGATTGTTGAAGCAGAAAACTGAACTAAAGAACTGCAAAGTCTGCTGATCATTTTCTGAGTTTGTCAACGACCGCTTTCACTTGGACGTTTCATTTGATCCGTTGTTGATCTAAAAATGTTGATCAGAGTTTCTTTGACTTTCTGAAATATGTCTGGATGTTGGTGAAAAGTCAGTGCTGTGTTAAACCTCCATCACACACTGAACAGCACAACATTTGAATCACTTGTCCTACATCTGATTTCTTTGGACGTGAAATGAATCACAAAAAATATCAAAGATAAAAACTCTAAACTTGAGTGTCATTATTAGTGATTCAGATGATGTTCATGGAGATGTTTTGTTCTGTTTTCTCACATCGTGACTGTTTGTATTATTGCAGAAAAGTTGCAGAAGTAAACTCTGATGAAAGTAAGGTCTCAGTTCAGTTTCCAGGAAAAAGTTAGAAAATCATGTCAGGTTATTTATGAAGGAAGGGTGGACGTAAAGCGGGAGATACTAGTGAACTTACCGTGAACTTTAGTGCAGCTCCCGAGAGTCTCATGTGAAAGCGAACTGAGCAAAGCCATCCTCTGATTAAAGCAACACTTTGTAATTTACCGTCTCCAGTCTCAGAGTGTAATCCTCTGTGGTAAATATGGACAGCTGTACTCAGTATTTGTTCTGATTACATTACTTCTGATCAAAAAGTAGTGAGCTGACAACTTTGCTAACAGCCAAACATCAACCAGGTCACCAACAGCAGACACAGCAGCAGCTAATATTACTGACTAGTCCAACAGCAGTCAGCCCAGCTCGGCGTCTGTCTTTCAGCCTTTTATTTATTATTTATTCACCGAGCTCTCACCAACCACTAAAAGTCAGTCCCAGACAGTAGTCGAGTTGTAAAATGAAAGCAGGGGGGATGGTGAAGTTTTTCATTTATGTGACATATTTTCCAGTTGGGGGTCTGGGGGTCCTCCCCCAGAAAATTTTGTATTTCTTAGATGCAATTTCCTTTTTGGGATGCCGCACCCCCCCCCCCTCAACTGGTCCCAGATTTACTCTTGTCCGGCGGCTTCTTGCTCGTTCACTCTTTTCATTTCCTCCATGATCATGTCCATAGAGGGTGTAGCGTCCGGTTGCATTGCCCACTTTCCCAGCTCCTGTTCTGGCACAACACCAGCTCTGCTCCCCGTCAGCAGTCATCCTCTTTTCATCTTCGGCTATCTTCAGTCTCCTCAGTGAAAGTTTCAGTTGGATGTTTAAGTCACATACTCCACGTACGTCAAGATTCATCCCATTTTGCTTTTATTGATATGCTAACTTTTCCACCTCGGCTAAGTGTAAACATGTTTTTTTGGCATTGACAAAGATTTTCTGATGTGCACAGAAACAAGTGGATGCACATGCACCTGATGATTGATAAAAAACACCCCAACAAGGTCGATATTTAAATAAAACACCATCACATTTTTCTTGAAAGCTGCTCATATGTGTGTGTGCTCACTTTCTGCGTTACAGTATGTGTGTGAGAGCTCTTTCTATCACTCTCACTCAGATCCTGTGAAAGGCCAAATAATAAAATATGATTTCCACATTTATATGCTCAGAGTGTGTACAGGAAGCAGAGACTCTGAATAACACAAACAAAGTTTTGAAACTTCATCAAGCTGCTTTTAATAGCAGATATGTGCGTAGACGGCTCTAACGGGAATGAAACCTTTAACCTTGACAGTGTAAAAGCCATTTAAAGCAAGTGAGCCACACCGGGGAAATAACTCCTTAACCTTGGCAGCTTTAACGCTGCAATAGAAGAGATTTTTATGTGAAAACACGTCTGTCTTATCAAACTAAATGATGGCGATGACACAGAGTAGTGTCCCATCTTCCCTCATTACGATGCCACGAAGAGAGAGTCCGCTTGTGTTCACTGATATGTCGTTTTCTCTGAAAGCACATTGAATCACACGTTCGAGTTTGTTTTCATCTGACTACAAGGTGTCTTCAGCTTCGTTACTGACCTCTTGAGTCACGCAACAAACTTGGGAAGTCACGTGGCATCTTCAACCAGCCAACAGACAGTATAAAAGTTTCAGTTTTTAGAGGCACAAATGGCATAAAACTGTTAAAAAGCATCACCAGGTCATGTTCACTCATATATATATATATATATTTTACCAGTGTGTCTAATTACAGAGAGAGAAATCAATATACTTTTGAGAGTTTTGGTTTTAGTGTCCTCTGGCCTCTTTAGGAATGTAATGGAAAGCTGCACTCAGCTCAAGCAACATGTCTTCACTGAAGCAAGTTATGAGATTTTAGCCAGAATCGATTAGAATGATGGAAAGGGTGGATAAAACTGTGTCCAGGTCGGGAAAGAAAAGGGCTGAATCCAGCTCCTGAGACAGAAATACAAATCTTTCACCTCTGCGTACAGTGAAGGCTGGACTCTCAAATACAGATGAAAGTTTTTACTTTTTGTGTTTTGAACTCCTCTCAAGTCAAAGTGTGCTGTGATACTCACTTTACACATTACACATGACTACATGAGACTCTCCTGTAATCAGCGAGGTCAGGATTATTTTGCGCTCTGATTTTTGTCGTTGTCTTGCAGATTAATACTCTCATACAGAATATTCAACATTAATCATCACCGTAACACGAGATGATTGTCAGATATTTTAAAGGTTCAATCCCTTCAGATGTGTTTGAAGGATGTGTGCTCAGATAAGGAGACAGACTAGGTGACATTATTACAAATCTGTGCCTTCATCCTGCAGTCTGATCATCACCTGGGAATCTACCAGAGACACGTCTGACCTGGTGGATTATGAAAAAAGAAAACTCCATCTGTACCTAAATCCTGCACAATCGTTTGTAACGCCGATGCTAATATGAGTCACACTTCCTTCATCTGTTCTCTTTCATGATATCATAAATCAAACGGGAAAATTACTGATCTGATTCCTCGTGGGAATAAAAATCACGTCCGATAGCCACGCGGCAGATTCAAAGTGCCGTCAGCGAGCCTTCAGTTCAGCATCAGGTGGCTCATTGTGCAAAATCTGCTATCACTAAAGAACGGGTCAAATGAAATGATGTCAGATACCCTGATAAACCGTCATCACAATATATGATTCCATTTTCCATCAGTCCTGATAAAGAAAAGACCAACAGCCTCTGTGCTAAATCTAATGAGCATGTTTGACGCTCTGCACAGGGACAGCTACATAAAGGAAGACGTTACATTAAAGAAGATTTGTTCCTTTTAAAAACTGTGATAATAAAGCTTCATCGCATGAGAGTGAACATCAGCATGGCTGTGAATCAGCCGTCTGCACAAGGCTGGACTACCGACTGGGCCGCTGCATTGAGATGATGCAGCTGTCTAAATAATGTTATAAAGAATATGTTGCTCTTCCTGAGATTTCTTGCACTTATTGCACACAGATTTATGGATGAAAAGTGTCTGACTGGTGTACTGAATGTGAAGCCACTTGAGGAAAATTATTTTTGTGATGTTATGTAATTAAAATAAACAGGGCTGGTGCACTTTCGCTTAAGCAGATATGATGTAGCTATAAGGCCAGGTCAAGGAGGCTTAAAGATGAGTTAGGTCAGGGTTAGAGAATGTATCAGACTGTGCCTTATGATCATTCAACATGAATACTGGAGTTGGGAATACATGCACTCATTGTTCTGGAAAACATCCACACAACACCTGATTTTACTACCTACTCAGCCTTAAAGCCATTTACTCAACACTGACACTTCAAAAGTTCTCATCCAAAATTATAGAGCGTCATGAGATGAAAGTTTTGAAGTGAAAAGATTTATTCCAACCTCAGATCTTCACACACACACACATTATATTTTACATCTGGGCGGTGAGAAGAGAAAATCAAAGTGAGGAACAAAATAAGTCCCAAACACACACAGACGACCACAACTTCAGAATCTGAATCTGAGATTCAATCATCTGAGGAAATGGAGCCTAACAACTTAATGGGAAGAACCAAAGGTGGTAATTATGGAGGGAGATTATTTCATGTGCCTCTCTAAGAATCAGATGAGGCATATGAAGCCAAAATGATTGAATCACCGAACACACTTTTGATGAATCAAAAGACAGAGCAGACTCTGAGCTGAAGAACTTCTCTCACATACAAATATGAAAAACTCGACATTTGCCATGATTTTAAGCTTTCAGGATGGTCGAGATCACAAAAGAAAAGAGCAGAGCGAAGCGAAGAGAGGCTGCCAGACAAAAAGTAACTCTGGATCATATTTTATGGAGAAAATGTTTTCTGGTTTTCCTCTGATGTCCTCCGGCTGCTCCGCCTCAACTCTCTGTGATTTACAGAGTTTCCTGATGGACAGTGAAGTAAACTGCTGACAACTGTAGCTGCTGTTAGCTCATGTTAGCTCAGTTTGTTAGCTGCTGTTAGCTGTCAGTTAGCTCAGTTTGTTAGCTTCTGTTAGCTAATGTTAGCCAAGTTTTGTAGCTGCTGTTGGCTCAGTTTGTTAGCTAATGTTAGCTCAGTTTGTTAGCTAATGTTAGCTCAGTTTGTTAGCTGCTATCAGCTCAGTTTGTTAGCTGCTGTTAGCTCAGTTTGTTAGCTAATGTTAGCTCAGTTTGTTAGCTGCTGTTAGCTCAGTTTGTTAGCTGCTGTTAGCTCAGTTTGTTAGCTGCTATCAGCTCAGTTTGTTAGCTAATGTTAGCTCAGTTTGTTAGCTAGTATCAGCTCAGTTTGTTAGCTGCTGTTAGCTCAGTTTGTTAGTTAGACTGTGAGCTCAGAGCATCAGGGAATGTTAGTGTTTGTACCACAGGCGTTTTGAAACCGGGAAGAAGAAGAAGAAGAAGAAGAAGAAGAAGAAAAAAGAAGAGGTTTACAGGGTGATGGGGAATGTTGACAGGAGCAGCGCCAGTGTCGTGCCAGAACTGGAGCTAGTCAAGTGGGCTCAGCAGCCTCTATGGACTGTAACCATAGTAACTCACTGTTACACCTGAGCAGTAACCATAGTAACTCAAGGTGTCAGAAGAAGAGAGAAGAGGGCAAGACTCTGAATGAAAACAGCAGAGAGACAGACAAACACATCACTTTAGTTTGAACTCATTATTTCATTGAAGTTCAGAAACATGTCAAACAGCTGATCACACACACACACACACATACAACACACACCTACCTGATTTCCTGTAAAAGTTTATCACTATGTCCAAAGTCCAAAGTTTGTTCAGACTCCATTTTGAGCGCAGAGCAGAAGGAGGAGAAGTGAAGGCTGAGGCAGGGTGAGTGTTAATCCAACATTTGATGTATTACATTATTTTATTATTGTCTGAACACAAAAACTTGATTTCTGACTCGCCGGTGTTTCGGTTCAACGAGTGACCGTGTTAACTGGTGACCGTCAGCCGAGCGTGTCAGTGTGACGCAGTTTCAAACAGCAAGAGAATACGTAGCTGTCGTCGTGAATGCCTCTAGTTTTTCCTCGTCTACGTACTCAGTCGTGTTTTCAGAGACGGTGAACAAACTTGTGAACATTGTGACACTAAAAGATTTTTCACAGCGACCAATCAGAGAAATTCAACTTTGATCGACACCCGTCTGTCTCAGCAGCAGCAGCAGCAGCAACTCGCGAGATCTCGCAACGCAGTTATAAATTCAGTTCAGTCGTGTTTTATTGGAAAATAATCAATATTACCAAAGAGTCACAAATAATACAACTCATTAACGAGACGAGAAAATAAACCCAATTCATTAAGTTCAATAAAATAGATATTGTGTGTGTGTGTGTGTGTGTGTGTGTGTGTGTGTGAGCTGTAATGGAGGAGTTGGGCTCACTTCCTTTGATAAGTGATTGTAGAATTTGATGGCTCTTTTTGGATCCTAATTAAAAGTTGAACTTGGCGAGTTCAGCTCTGCATTCATTGTTGGGGTGTTCCTGTGCACTGAGAATGCTCTTACAGGCTTTCTATTGGCTGTTTGTCACATTTTTCTCTTGATTCTTGATTTATGAGAGGACCCTACACTTCACTACCCTACAGTATGATTGGTTCAACTATAGATGTGAATATTTGGAGCCAGATTCTAACAGGTATATCTATATTTAAAGAATGTTTTATAGCATAGAAAGCCCTTCTTCACTTGTCTCTGAGATTATTGACGGCCAGATTGAAATGTCCTGAACATCATTTGAAGGGAATGGTGATTTCAAGTGAAACTTG
The DNA here is from genome assembly GCA_036365135.1 of Miichthys miiuy. NCBI lineage: Eukaryota > Metazoa > Chordata > Actinopteri > Sciaenidae > Miichthys > Miichthys miiuy. The sequence continues at coordinate 23,147,344 of CM071613.1, forward strand.
TTTCCCCTCTCAGACTGACTGAAGTCCAGAAGATGGAGGAAGAGGAGGACAGAGCAGAGTCTCCAGGATCCATCTGTCTGTCTATGAAGAGTGACTGTCCAAAGGTCTTCCTCTAGTCTTCAGTGATGAACCTGGACCCTCAGACACAAAGTAAGAGACTGTTTTTACTGTAAACTGACCTGATGAAGATGATGCATTGATGATGAAGACAAACTGCTCAAAGACTTGTCTTCATGATGCAGAACTATGAGTGCAGATACTGTTTCAAACTCAGATGGATCTTATTTTATTCCTGCAGTAAAACACCTGAGAACCTCCATTTCAGAATTTAACCTGGAAGAAAATATTCAGATATTTTTGCTCTCATGTTGAAGTCGCTGTAAAGATTTGTAACTCTTCAAAATGTGAAAGAATCTGCTTCAAACGTGTCGTTCATTTTCAGAATCTTCCTCAGATCAGCTGCTCTGATCCACCAGATGCATCTTAAATCACTTCATCATCATAACTGTGCAACATGTGGTGAAGAAGTCATTTTGTAGAAAAGCTTTGCTCACCTTGATGAACACTTTGCTTTCAGTCATTAGTAAGTGGACTGTCAGTTGCCTGAGGAGGCAAACTGACAAGAAAACACTCTTCAGGTGGCCACGAACATTGTGTTTATTAAAACTCATACAAAAATCTAAACACTTTACCGACAATGAAAGCCATCCAATTCCAACATCCAACAATCCAATGCTCTCCAACTCAACTCCAATTCTGCACAACTCTCAACCACCCAACAAACATTCTGACTTCCTTTAATACAAATGTTATTGGTCACATGACTAATTAGTTCAGACCATTAACAGGTGTTTTTGCATATTTACATAAATCAACAAATACAATATCTACAGTATAAACACCTATGTACAAACCCATATCTCATTATCAAAACACCCCAAAATAAATACGCATGAATTAGGGTTGCAAAATTCTGGGAACATTCAAGGTTGGAAACTTTCAATGGGAATTAACTGGAATTTATGGGAATCATCAGGAATTTATAAAATTGTAGAGCAGTGAACTTAAATATAGTTGGGAAAATATATTTTATCATCTTGACTAAAACAACCAGATTTCATGCAGGTACACTTGAATATCTGCTCTTCCTCAGTCACACTGCTTACTGCAGGGCTATTGAGGCCACGCCCCTACCTGCACAGGTGATTTCTGTACCTGGACCACACTTTAGAGCCCAGAGCACACAGAGACTATTGAAGACACACATTTGAGTCTGTGGACTACATGATATTGTTCAATAAAATAATTCAAACTTGATAAAGTTCTACTTACAAATAAATCTGTTGGAATGTTTTTATCATGTATGATACAGTCTGTTTCAGTTACCCACAATTTACAGTTAATTCACATACATTTCCACAATTGAATAAAAACATGTTGGTGTTTGCAGAGTTCAGTCCAACAGACGGAGAGCAGAGTCTCCAGGATCCATCTGTCTGTCTATGAAGAGTGACTGTCCAAATGGGAACCTCCATCCTTCAGACATGAACCTGGACCCTCAGACACAAAGTAAGAGACTGTTTTTACTGTAAACTGACCTGATGAAGATGATGCATTGATGATGAAGACTGAAAGATTTGTCTTCATGATGCAGACATGCTGTGTGTCATACAGTACACTGCTGGTCTACCACAGTTATTTAGAGCACTTCTAACATCAGTTTAAACCTAAATAACTCAAGCTGAGCTGCTCAAAGTGAAACAGTGAAGGATCATCAGCTCTCTTTAATGGAGGACTTTTATTGTGAAAGAGCTGCAGGAAGTGCTGAGTTTGTATTAATAACAAACGACAGGCAGATGACTGAATGTTTAATGAGACAGACAGACAGGAAAAGCTGTTAATGAATGTTCATGACAGCAGGAGAGTTGAAATCAAATCATCTTCATCACAGACTGAAAGCTGAATTCAAACAGAAAAGTAACGACACTTTTACTGTGTGAACATCTGAGCTTCCAGACAGTGTCGTCCAAATCTTGATAATTGTCACCAACAGTCAACAAATCATTTGAGTGATAAAGAAATGTCTTCACAGAGAGAGGAAGAGGAGTCATGTTCCTGTGGAGGAGCAGCCGTCCTGCTGTGTTTTGTGTCAGGACGTCCTGAAGGATCCGGTCTCTACCAGCTGTGGACACTGGTTCTGCAGACACTGCATCACCTCATACTGGGACCAGTCTGCTTCATCAGGAGACTCCTCCTGTCCCCAGTGTTGGAAAAGATCCAGAACAAGACGTGGACTGCAGACAGCCAGTCAGACCAGCACTGTACAAAGTAAGACTGTCCATTTACTTCTCTAGATATTCTTCTATCCATCACTTTTTATTGCTGATGAAATAATCAGCAGATTGTCACATTTTCTTTGTTTTGTCTCAAACTTCTTTCTCTGTTTTAGTGAGTGGTGGTCTGCAGGAGGTTTTAGATGAACATAAGATCAGTCTGAAGACGAGATGTGAACGTGTGACTGAAGGAAGTGATGAAACAGGAAGTGGAACCCTCCTCAACAGGATCTACACTGAGCTCTACATCACAGAGGGACAGAGTGAAGAGGTTAATACCCAACATGAGGTGAGGCAGCTTGAGACAGCTTCCAAGAAGAAGAAGACCCTCCATGACACCGATCAAATGCTACGACATCTTTAAAGCCTTACCTGACCAACAGAGACACATCAGAGTCGTTCTGACCAACGGCGTCGCTGGCGTTGGAAAAACCTTCTCAGTGCTGAAGTTCACTCTGGACTGGGCAGAGGGCTCGGAGAACCAAGATGTCAGTCTGGTGGTTCTGCTCTCGTTCAGGGAGCTGAACTTGATCAAAGATGAGCGGTTCAGTCTTCTCACGCTGCTCCATGTTTTCCATCCAACATTACAGAAGGTCACAGCAGAGAAGCTCGCTGTCTGTAAACTTCTGTTCATCTTTGACGGCCTGGATGAAAGCAGACTTTCACTGGATTTCAACAACAAAGAGGTCGTGTCTGATGTCACACAGGAGTCATCAGTCAGCGTGCTGTTGACAAGCCTCATCAAGGGAATCTGCTTCCTCGGCTCTCATCTGGATAACTTCCAGACCTGCAGCAGCCAATCAGATCCCTCCTTCATGTGTTGACAGGGTAACAGAAGTACGAGGCTTCACTGACGCTCAGAAGGAGGAGTACTTCAGGAGGAGAGTCAGTGATGAAGATCTGTCCAGCAGAATCATCTCACACATCAAGACCTCCATGAGCCTCTACATCATGTGTCTGATCCCAGTCTTCTGCTGGATCACTGCTACAGTTCTGGACCACATGTTGACCACAGACCAGAGAGGAGAGCTGCCCAAGACCCTGACTGACATGTACTCACACTTCCTGCTGGTTCAGACAAAGAGGAAGAAGAAGAAGTATGATGAAGGACATGAGACGAGTCCACAGGAGCTGACGGAGGCTGACAGGGAAGTTCTTCTGAAGCTGGGGAGGCTGGCGTTTGAACAGCTGGAGAAAGGAAACATCATGTTCTACCAAGAAGACCTGGAGCAGTGTGGTCTGGATGTCACAGAGGCCTCGGTGTACTCAGGAGTTTGTACAGAGATCTTCAAAAGAGAGAGTGTGATCTTCCAGAAAACAGTCTACTGCTTTGTTCATCTGAGCGTTCAGGAGTTTCTGGCTGCAGTCTACCTGTTCCACTGTTACACCAACAAGAAGACAGAGGTACTGAAGGCCTTCCTGACAGAGAAGGAGGAGGATTACTCCACCCTGGATGTCTTCCTGAAGAAGGTCATGCAGAAATCCCTTCAAAGTAAAAATGGTCACCTGGACCTGTTTGTTCGCTTCCTTCATGGCCTCTCTCTGGAGTCCAACCAGAGACTCTTAGGAGGCCTGCTGGGTCAGACAGACAACAGTCCAGAAATCATCCAGAGAGCCATCAACAACCTGAAGGTGATGAAGAGTGATGATGACGATGATGATGGTGATATCTCTCCTGACAGAAGCATCAACATGGTCCACTGTCTGATGGAGATGAACGATGACTCAGTCCATCAGGAGATCCAAGAGTTCCTGAAGTCAGAGAACAGATCAGAGAAGAAACTCTCTGAGATCCACTGCTCAGCTCTGGCCTACATGCTGCAGATGTCAGAGGAGGTTCTGGATGAGTTGGACCTGGAGAAGTACAACACATCAGATGAGGGACAACGGAGACTGATTCCAGCTGTGAGGAACTGCAGAAAGGCTGTGTAAGTCCAGATGTGATTATCAACATTATAAAGCAACGTAGAGCTGAAGCCATCAGTATTAGAGTAAAGACACACACTTTACACACATGCACAATATCAAACTTCACACTCTGAAAGTTTTCTTAAACTAGTATTAAAGCTGCTGATTGAAATAATTCTAGATGTGTTCAACTACAAACGTCTACAAAAATCATTTTTGTGTTTATTGCTATCAAGTCAGTGAACACAAGTATCTTCTGTCATCTTCTAACTGTCTTTGTTTGGCTGATGGAGGCTCCACACAAATCCAGCAGAAAAACTGGAGGACTGAAGAGTTTGTGCTGAAAATGTTTGACAGTCATCATTTTATCACAACAGTTTTATTTTTACAGTGTATACAGTGTGTGCACTGTGTTTCTATAGTGTGTCTGTTCACTGTTCTTCTACACACACACACACACACATGTAATATCTGTGATCTGCTGCAGCTAACATCACTTGAAGTTTGTTCATTCCAGTTTTCATGCACTTCTTGATATGATGTTTGTTTCTCAGCAGTTTCTGAGCTGTTTCATATGAAGGACTGTTCTGTCCATTTTCACACTTTATACAATCTCTATAATTCTTGTTTGATTGGAGAGGATGTGAGTGGAGGCCATCCTCCTCTTGAAGAGCCAACAGAACATCCCCTCTTCACCTCATTCAATGAACGGAGCCACTTTAAATGGTTTAGTTCCCAACAATGAATTCTTTTCATGTTTTGCTCCATGAGAGATGAGTTTGATTTCTAAACAGTAAGGAAGCTCTCTTCCCTCTTGTCTCTGCTAGTATTTGGTATTTCAGGGTTAAAGACAGGTGAAGTAAAGATGTTACTCGAGTTGACAACAGCTCCTTACGTTACTGTAAGTGTGATAATCTGTAATGTAGTGAGTATCTGGATGATGGAGATGAAGAGCACTGGCTGCTGTAGTTTGATCACAAAGGTTAGCTTCAGTGAGGTAGCTGCTGAAATGGCTGCTGCTCAAAGTGTTTAACTATCAGTGTTTTCAGTTCAGCGTCACACAGTCTGATGAAATGTGAAGAGGAACATGAGAAATGATGTGGGGAAATAGATCATTGATTAAATATGTGCCAGGACCAAATAAATAGAAGTGAAGGAGTTAAAAATAAGACTTAGAGTTCAATAAATTTAGGTTTCATTTCTTTGATCAACTGGTTGGTGTTGTGGAGAAATTCCTGAAATCAATGGCACCAGGTCAGGAGGGAAGAAAGTGTTCAGGAGCCTCTGATGTCTTCTGCTGTAATATTTATTGAAGCTTGATCAAGGAGAATCAGAGACATCCTCACATACAATCAGGTATGCATATGAGTCGCTCTCTATTCTGCCCAACTCATGCTGGTGGTCAGACTTTAAACCCTACAGATAACACCACACATACTATATGCCCAGAACTAGTCACAGAGAATGTATTTACCCATGTTAGTGTTACTGTCAGCACATGCTAGTCTGGAGACACTGTTGTCTGTTTATGTTCATGGGACGTCGACGGTTAGCGATCTGTTATGTCTTGAGGCTTTTCTCCGACCACAGTCTAAAACCCTGAAAACATTGAATTTAAGATGATATGAAATAGATAAAAGCAGCAGATTCTTACATTTTGTCAAACAGGAAATGATGTGGGACTGTTTGTCTACAAACCTTGTGATCAATGGCTGACCAGCTCAGACTGAACAACTGACCAGCTGAGCTACAGACGCTCATGTTGTCATGAGTCCATTTGTAGAATAAAATGTCAGATTTTATTTGACTTAACTTTTATATTCTCTGTCATCACAGACTTACTGACTGTGGACTCTCAGAGACTCACTGTGAAGTCTGGCCTCAGCTCTGAAGTCCAACCCCCATCTGACACACCTGGACCTGAGTGACAACTATAACCTGAAAGATTCAGGAGTGAAGCTGTCTGCTGGACTGGAGAGTCCAAACTGTAGACTGCAGACTCTGAGGTCAGTTCATGTGTTCTGCTCTTGTACAGTGTATATCTACCAAATTTAAATCCAGAACAGAAGTTTGACATTTTTCAGTCTTCTTGTTTTCTGTGTTTGTCTGAGCACAAATCACAACAGCTCTTTTAAAGTTTGTCAGTGTGAACAGTTTGAATTGAGTCTGACTCAAACTGGATTCATGTTATTAAGAAAACTGAAGGACTGATCCTTTAATGTGCTGCCATGAAACCAATATTTATTTTTGTTTCATGTGAGACATCTCTACATGAAAAATGAAAAGAACAACACATTTTCAGAAAATGTCCTTTTATACAGAACTAACACACACACACACACACACACACACACACAGACACAGATCAGCAGCATGTTATTAATGTGTTGACGTGAATGGTTGTCTGAATGTTGTGCTGACGTTTGTATGATGTCTGTAGAAGGCTGACATTATGATGATCCACAATAACACAATGACAAAGTCACTCTACTCATTTTAGAGAAAAGCTCATTGATTAGGACATAGTAATGTTGAGCTGCACATTTCAAACCTGAACACATCTGATTGGATTATAAATGGATTTTTATCAACATCATTTATTCTTTATTCAGATTGAGTACTGCAGGTTGTCAGAGATCAGCTGTGCTTCTCTGGCCTCAGCTCTGAAGTCCAACCCCTCCCATCTGACAGAGCTGGACCTGAGTAACAACAAGCTGCAGGATTCAGGAGTGAAGCTGCTGTGTGATTTTCTGGAGAGTCCACACTGCAGACTGAAGACTCTGAGGTCAGTTCACTGACTCTCTGTTACTATTGTAGATCTGATGTTTAATTAACAATTGAAGCTAATTTATGTTCAGACATAACTTACATCCATAAAGTTGTAAATGTCCTTTTGTTCATATTTTCATGTTTGTTGTATTAAATTTAGTCTGCAGTCACAAAGACTTGTGTTTCTTAAAGAAACTGTAGAAAATGTCCTCTGTTAGTGGTTAAAGTCAATGAATGTTTAGAATTGTTGGTAAATGGTCACATCTGTATACAGAAGATCCTCTGAACTCAGATTTGTTTGAAATGATCAAGTTTACTTGTTGAAGTAGAAATATTTCTTTGGTTTCTGTTGATTTCAAAGTGTTTTCACAGATCAGATCAGATCAGATAGACTTTAATGATCCCACACTGGGAAATTCACTTGTCACAGTAGCTCATATACACAATGTTGATAATAAATTATTCACAAGTAAGAAATCTAAAAAGTCATGAAGTCATGCTGGTGCTGAAGAGTCTGACAGCTGCTGGAATGAAGGAGCTGTGGTAGATCTCCTTCTTACATGGTGGGAGTATCAGTCTGTTGCTGAAGGAGCTACTTAAGCCCACCACAGTCTCATGCAGGAGGTGAGAGGAGCCGCTCATGATGGATGTCAGTTTTGCCAGCATCCTCCTCTCTCCCACCTCCTCCATGCTCACAGGCCACCGACACTTCAGCCTTTGCTCTCCTATCTCTCTCACAAGTTGAAAGCCATCCAAAGTCAGCAGCGAATCCACAGCGAGTTCATTCAGCCATGATGCTCTCCATACTCCCTCTGTAGCCTGGTTAGGGCCGTTAGCCATTAGCTGCTCCATCTTATTGGGGAGAGATCTTCCATTCCCCATGATAACAGACGGTACGGATGGTCTGTATGGCCTTTTCTGCTCCTGGTGCTTAGATCCAGCTCTGCATCCTCGTCTGCTTCTTCTCAGTTCTGCAGGGATCACCGGCCTTTCCACAGACGGTATGCTAGCACTACCTAGTGCTAACAGCTGTTCTGGAGTGTAAACAAGAGGGCTTTTTTTGAATGGGTCACCTGATGTATTCATGAAGGAGTCCATACAGCAGAAGACAAAACATTTATCTCCACAGTTCAAAGTAAACGCTTGATCACAAAATGTCTGCAGATGAGTGCAGAAAAAACATGAACAAAGTACTAAAAATACTAAAAAACACAGAGAAGTGTTCAGAGCTACTGGAACTGGCTGCCAACCAGACGACGCCATAGCAACATAAATAAAACAAATGATGATGTCTGATCATTGATATTGATCCTTCAGAACACACACACACACACACACACACACATCAGCAGCATGTTATTAATGTGTGTTGACGTGAATGGTTGTCTGAATGTTGTGCTGACGTTTGGATGATGTCTGTAGAAGGCTGACATTATGATGATCCACAATAACACAATGACAAAGTCACTCTACTCATTTTAGAGAAAAGCTCATTGATTAGGACATAGTAATGTTGAGCTGCACATTTCAAACCTGAACACATCTGATTGGATTATAAATGGATTTTTATCAACATCATTTATTCTTTATTCAGATTGGAGGACTGCAGTTTGTCAGAGATCAGCTGTGCTTCTCTGGCCTCAGCTCTGAAGTCCAACCCCTCCCATCTGACAGAGCTGGACCTGAGTAACAACAAGATGCAGGATTCAGGAGTGAAGCTGCTGTGTGATTTTCTGCAGAGTCCACACTGCAGACTGAAGACTCTGAGGTCAGTTCACTGACTCTCTGTTACTATTGTAGATCTGATGTTTAATTAACAATTGAAGCTAATTTATGTTCAGACATAACTTACATCCATAAAGTTGTAAATGTCCTTTTGTTCATATTTTCATGTTTGTTGTATTAAATTTAGTCTGCAGTCACAAAGACTTGTGTTTCTTAAAGAAACTGTAGAAAATGTCCTCTGTTAGTGGTTAAAGTCAATGAATGTTTAGAATTGTTGGTAAATGGTCACATCTGTATACAGAAGATCCTCTGAACTCAGATTTGTTTGAAATGATCAAGTTTACTTGTTGAAGTAGAAATATTTCTTTGGTTTCTGTTGATTTCACACACACACACACACACACACACACACAGATCAGCAGCATGTTATTAATCTGTGTTGACATGAATGGTTGTCTGAATGTTGTGCTGACGTTTGGATGATGTCTGTAGAAGGCTGACATTATGATGATCCACAATAACACAATGACAAAGTCACTCTACTCATTTTAGAGAAAAGCTCATTGATTAGGACATAGTAATGTTGAGCTGCACATTTCAAACCTGAACACATCTGATTGGATTATAAATGGATTTTTATCAACATCATTTATTCTTTATTCAGATTGAGGCTCTGCAGTTTGTCAGAGATCAGCTGTGCTTCTCTGGCCTCAGCTCTGAAGTCCAACCTCCCATCTGACAGAGCTGGACCTGAGTGGAAACAAGCTGCAGGATTCAGGAGTGAAGCTGCTGTCTGATCTTCTGGAGAGTCCACACTGCAGTCTGCAGACTCTGAGGTCAGTAGAGGGTTGCAGTCAGTCCATGTTGGTCTCAGCAGTATTGTACTAAACACAGTTAGCATCAAAGCACAGATCCAGTATTTCCTGTAAACCTCCGACCTTCTCAGCGGCTGCTTTCTCAGTGAAGCTGTGAGAGGAGAACGGTGACAGGCTTCAGGATTGGACAGAAAGACAGAGAGAGAGAGAACAGTCAGCCAATCAGATGAGCCAGAAGCTCGTTGTGATCATGTGTTTGTGGTTGATGTGAAGACGACTGTTGTTGTTGTGTTCATGTCTACAGGAAATAAAGCTGATTCCAGCTGACAGCATTACAAGATGTACAGAGACAGTGGTCCTCATTCATCAGATCTGATCTCAAAGTGTTTGTTCTCTCATTCCAACACTAAAGAACTGATCAGGTCATCTTTGTCACAGCTCTCAGATCAGTCTGACTGAAGCCTGCAAAGAACCATCATTACATTTAGTGACCATGTGGTCTTTGTACAGAGCAGAACCTCTGCTGAAGTCCAGTACCCACAGCTGAAAATGAAAGTGAGCAGTGAATGTCTCTCTGTTTCTGCACTGATGATGCGTTCAGGGACTGTCAGCACTTTATTTCCACTGTGTACTTGAGTGAAATGTGCAGAGTCAACAGACTTGATGCAGGTCTGTGACCTTCACTCCAACACGTTAACATGAGAGCTGACAGGAAGCTGGCTACGCTACACAGCCGCTCCACTTGTGTCTGAACAGGACTGAAGTCCTGCTGGTCTTTATACTGATGTGCTGCATCACTGACTGACAGCTGATGAAGGGAGTCTCTGGAAACACTGATTCATGACTTCTGTTGTCTGTCTGCTTCTCTCATCAGGTGGAGGTATCTCTGTCAGAGTGTGAGTGATGAGAAAGGTGTTTGTGCTGAGAGAGGATCAGCTGAGTCCTGATGATCCAGAGAGGTTGAAGCAGCAGCATCAGCTCTGACTGGGCCATGTTACTGGGAGGTGGAGTGGAGAGGAGAGCTTCATCCAGCAGAGACTGACGGAGGAATCACAACAAGTGGAGATGACTGTCAGCGCTGCAGTCTGAACTGCTCTGAGATCAGCTCCACTGTCAGACACAAAGTCAAGTCCACCATCATCATGTGTGTTCCTCTGGATCATGTGACAGAGGATCATCAGTGGATCTGGACTGCTCTGCTGCTGCTGACACACTGAGACTCCTCCACTCCCTCTGCTCCACACTCACCCACCTGGACCTGGACCTGGACCTGGACCATATTCTCACCACTACCAGACGTTTGTCCCAGTTTAACAGATGATTGTTTGTGACAGAAACAAGAAGATCAAACCTGTAGAAAGTTTGGATTGAATGGAAGCTTGGAAGCCAACAGATTGTTGAAGCAGAAAACTGAACTAAAGAACTGCAAAGTCTGCTGATCATTTTCTGAGTTTGTCAACGACCGCTTTCACTTGACGCTTCATTTGATCCGTTGTTGATCTAAAAATGTTGATCAGAGTTTCTTTGACTTTCTGAAATATGTCTGGATGTTGGTGAAAAGTCAGTGCTGTGTTAAACCTCCATCACACACTGAACAGCACAACATTTGAATCACTTGTTCTACATCTGATTTCTTTGGACGTGAAATGAATCACAAAAAATATCAAAGATAAAAACTCTAAACTTGAGTGTCATTATTAGTGATTCAGATGATGTTCATGGAGATGTTTTGTTCTGTTTTCTCACATCGTGACTGTTTGTATTATTGCAGAAAAGTTGCAGAAGTAAACTCTGATGAAAGTAAGGTCTCAGTTCACGTCCTCTCAGACCTAAGCGCAGCGTTTGATACCATCCACCATGATATCTTCATCAGTCGTCTTTCTGACTGTGTTCAACTGGTTCAACGTCAAAGGGACAAAGTTTGACGTCAGTCTTGGAGATCGTGTGTCTGAGAAACATGACGTGTGTTTTGGGGTTGCACAGTGGAGATGCCTTAGGTCCATTATTATTCTCACTGTACATGCTGCCACTTGGTGACATCATTAGAGAGCATAATGTATGTTTCCATAGTTACGCAGATGACACGCGACTGTACGTCACAGCTGAACCAAATGATGCTGCAGCTATAAACTCCATTACTACCTGTCTGTAGTCAAGAAATAAATGGACGAGCGAGAATTTCTTCAAGTTAAACGAGGACAAAACTGAAATCCTGCTAGTGGAGTCTGAAACAAAAAGAGAAATGATGTTTAATAATGTAGAAAATGCAAAAAATCAAAAACTAAATCTAGGGCTAGAGTTTAGTTTGTCCATTTTGAGCCACCGTAGGACGTGGTCTCCGTGACGTCCCCGCAGACTGTCTAAAACCTGGACGTAGTCTCTGTGACGTCCCCACAGACTGTCTAAAACCTGGACGTAGTCTCCGTGACGTCCCCGCAGACTGTCTAAAACCTGGACGTAGTCTCCCTGACGTCCCTGCAGACTGTCTAAAACCTGGATTTAATCTCTGTGACGTCTCCGCAGGTTTTTGAAGAGTCGTGAAAGTGTTGTGGCTCTGGTCATCTTCATCTTTGCAGTCCTTCCTCTTCCTAAAAATCGTCAAAGACGTGGATCATCAGTGGACCTGAGGCGGGCTGAATGACGCCTGGTTGCTCAAACAAGCCATCTGTAACGACACCCACCTGTCAATCAAAGCGTCCACGCTCTTAATTCTGCATAACTTTTAGCCTTAATATAATCTGAACAGGTGAGTTCTATAAAAATTCTACTTGCTAACAGCAGCTAACAAACTGAGCTAACAGCAGCTACAGTTGTCAGCAGTTTACTTCACTGTCCATCAGGAAACTCTGTAAATCACAGAGAGTTGAGGCGGCAGTATTCAGTGTATAAACTGTAAGCAGTATCTAATAATAGTAAGTGTGCGTCACCTTCTACCTGCTCCAACAAGAGACCTTCACCATGGAGACCTGAGGCCACGCCCCCACTGCACCTGCACCAACCAATCAGCAGCGAGCTTTCTTGAACATCTCAGAGCTTCAGTTTCATGTCTGTGTGGATTTTTATTGTTTGTCATCAAAGGCCTCTGTTCTCTGTTTTCTGTGTACACTTGTAGTTCTGACAGTTTTCAGGTACGTTGACTCGTCCAAATGTTGAATTTCGTTATTTAAGAAGAATATATTTAAAATTTAAATCCATATAAATCAGAAAAATACCGACAGTTATTTGAGTTTGAGTCAAAATTGTTGGAGGTTTTTAATTGTTAACGATATATTTTGTGTATTCAGAGTGTGAAGTTAATGCTGATTTTTTTACACTTCAATGTATAAAAACTGTCAAATCAAATGTTTTATTTATTTATCATTTACACAAACAAAATAAACAACAATAAAATAATAAATACATATTTTATAAATAAGAGAAACAATCACAACGATTTCTTCTTACGATTTCTTCTTACAGCATGAAAACAAAGTCAAAATTCCCAAAACTCGTCAAGTATTTAATTTAATTTAATCATCAGTATGGCCTCCAGACAGGCTCCTCCCCTCTTATTGAGAGACACGCCCCTTCAATATAATTGGTCAGCGTTGTGACGACGTTGCGGTCCTCCCCCGCGGTTTGGTGCGGTTGGTTAGGTCCGTAGTAGAAGCTGCCCGACTGGAACGGACCACTGTGGCTCAGCGGAGGGGGAGGAGGATGATGAGGAGGATGAGGAGCAGAAGGAGGAGGAGGAGAGGACAGGTAGGAGCTGTATGGCTGGGAGGAGTAGGAGAGGGTGGGCAGGTGGTGCATTCTGGGATTTGGAGTGAAGGAGGAAGACAGAGAGGTCACATGGCCCAGGAAGGACGACTCATTGGTCCACAAAGAGGAGGAGAAGGATCTGCAGTCTGGAGAGAGATGAGCTCAAGATGAAGACGACAAAACCAAACGTGGTGGAAGATAAATTAAAAAAAAAAAAAGATTTAAATGATACCTGGTGATGCAGCGCTGCTGTTGGATGAACTGAACACTCCTGACTTTACCTCCTTCTGCCTCTGTCCTGAAACAGAAGAAGAAGAAAATCACCCTGACTGAAAGCTTCATCATAAAACTGTAAAATTGTCATCTCAGGTGTGTACTGACGTCTCGGCAGCCGTTGTCCGTCCACGGTCACTTTGATGGCTCTGTGTAAGGTGGCGATCTGAGGGGGCGACGTCAGCACGTTGATGGAAAGTGTGAAACTCTTGCCTGAAAAAAGATAACTTTGTTTATACAGCACCTTTAGAATAAAGTGTGACACGTAAAACACATAAAAATATCAGCTTAAGGCCCTTCTATAGGAGCGTATTTTGTAGAGTCTGAAGCCCTGATCTCCACCTCGGGTCAGTCCACAGTCTTGGAGCTCTGACTGTCACCTTTGTGTTTAAATCTGGAGGTGATGTAGGGCACTAAAAGATCAGCTACATAACTTTAAAAATCAACTCTAGCCAGTGTAAGGAATACAGAATCGGTGTGATGTGATCGTGTTTCTTTGCAGCAGAGCTTTGGATGAGCTGCAGATGAGAGAGTTGTTTTTACTGATGCCAGAGAGCAACAAATTACAGCAATCTATTCGAGTGGTTAGCAAAATAAAAGCATGACACAAATGACACCAAAGTTTCTGCAATGCTAAGTTACGGAAAAGGACAGTCAGCCAAGATTTTAATAATCTTAACCTAAGACCTAATTTCTCTGTCTCGTCAACTTTAAGCTGCAGGAAATGTAGTGACGTCCTCTTAGGTAGAGCGGGGTATCATCTGTGTAAAAGCGAATAATGTGACCTTAAGGAGCATTTAAATGGAGAACTGAACTGGACCCAGCACGGAGCCCTGAGGGACGCCACAGTGAACAACATTTTAAGACACGACCTGAACTATTTGAGAGCCGTGTCACTGATTAGAGAGGTCATTTAAGTGATTTAACTGTAAAAGGTGGAGTCCATCAGTCTGTCTCACCTCTCCCGCTGCGACCTATGAAGCGGAGGTCATTAAAGTGGGCGTAGCCTTGGTTCATGGTCGCTGTGGCGTTGCGTAGCTCGGCGCTGCTGTTGTCTTCATTGCCGGCCATCACTGTGACGACCACGCCATCTGGCACGTCGTTGCCCAGGGCAACCACCTTGATGATGGAGAGGATAGAGAGTGTTTAGGACTGACCCTTTACACCATTATGACCTTTAATGGATGGGTGGAGGATTTCTCACGGTGAAGGCTCTCGGCAGGGTCTTGTTACACCTCCAGTGCTGCGGCAGGCTGCTGCAGAGGAAGTTCGGGCTGTCGGTCTGTACCAGGCCTCTAGGTGGCGCTGTGCTGCGCTGTTGCGGGGACCTCACCTCCTGGTCGTCCAGTTGGCGGTTGGTGGATGATGGCGTTGGCCGACGCTTCGCCACAGGATCTGAGAGGAAGCAACAGTTTATATCTAACTATTATATGATGATACCTGGTTCCACGCTCTTAATCCTGCATAACTTTAAGCCTTAATATAATTTGAACAGGTGAGTCGTATAAAAATTCACATTTTTGGCAGTTCCACATTGACTTCACTGTAAAAAATGTGTTTTTTAAACAAAACATTAACAATTATTTGAAGCTAGTTGCCACATTGGTGTCCATGATTTATATTTCACCCCTTCTTTATGACTAATTATAGCTGCTAAACCTACAAACTACTTAGTTACTGGATCTTATCCACCACTAACCCTCTTCCAGTTGGTATTTTAACAAAAAATATGCCAATAACCGAGGTAACTGCGTAAGGTGGCGGCATCTGAGAAAATATCATACAGTCTGATGAATGAGGTGGAGAAGTAGAATGAAAAATAGGGAAAGTTTTTGCAGTTTCACTCATTACATGCGACTTAATGGTCTCATTTTCAGACTCTTTGTTCTTGTTTTTCCTACCTTACTGTTGTTAAGTTGTAGTCCATCTATCTGTATCATGCCACTTTTACCTTCAGTACTTGTCTTGCACATCTGTACACTTGTCTGTTGTTCGCCCGCTTGTTAGTTTTTGTGTATTTGTACAGGTTGAAAGATACTTCTGTCTGTTTGTGTGTTTGTCCTTTTTATTTGACTTCTGTGGTGTATATTACACTTTTTCTGCTGCTGGAACAAGTGAATTTCCCCGTTGTGGGATAAATAAAGTCTAATCTAATCTAATCTAAGGTAGGATGAAGGTGGTGAGGTCGTTTCACAGGTAATCACACAGACATTATAATATGGACACTATTCTGTTATTTAAGGATGCTGATTCCTCATGTGACAATGGTACAGTGGACTTCTATGCTGAAGTCTTACTTCAGATACACCAATGCTGCCTTGGGTCCCCTGTTTTGTTGGTTTCTTGTTGTTGTGTTACTTTTGGGTCATTTGGCCCACTGCCTCTTTAATTAGTTTCATGGTTGGAAGTCGCTCTTATGTGTATTATAAAACAAATTAATAAAAGATAAGTCTCAAAGAAAATGCCAATGACGTCATTTTGAAGGCGTTTTAGCCCAGAGCGTGTAGAGAACTACAACTACCATCACCCCCTGCGCTTCCTGATACGAATTACGGCATCAGCTTGCGCCAACAAAACAAAGTGTCAACAGCAGCCTTCACGACGACGTTTCTTCGCACTGCGGTGAGTTTCTAAGATCATTTCTGTCTCTCCGTCTGTCCTCCGGGTCTCTGCACCTCCTCTCTCCTCCTCTGCACCTCCTCCTGTCCGTCTCTCCTCTCCTCCCTCCCCGCTCGCTTCGTGTTTTGAATATGTTGGAGCTGCTTTATTATTCAGATTTACTGCCGGAGGGGAAGTTACTGCGGTCACGCCACCTGTGCTCCACCTGTGTGTGTGTGTGTGTGTGTGTTCAGGTGTGTGTGTGTGTTCTGCTATCTTGTTATTTTAAGCTCTCTGCTCAGCTGACTCGTTTGTTTTGGTTCCAGTTTACAGTGCAGACACGTTTAAAGCTGTCTGTGGTCGATTCTGACCATTAAAACTCAGTTTGTTGGTTTAAACCGGCTCAGATTGATGCAGCTGTTTGTTGTGATGAAGTCCAGTTTGTTCTGAATGATACAAAACAACAGCACAAACTGCAGACTGAGGCGATGAAAGGAGCCAACACCTCACTGAAACACTAAAACATGATCGCTGCAGGACTGCACACGTTTGAGCACAGTGTACCTGATAAACTGGCACCTGGGTGGATATTTAGAAGTAGTACATGGACTGTGTCTTGCTCAAGGACACTTCAACAACTGGAGGAGCCGGGGATCGAACCACACGCTCTCTCTAAACTGTTTGTTTCACGTCTGGTTGTGAATGACTGAACGGATGCTCCGGTGTATCCTCTGCTAAAGGAGATAGGAAAGGAAGCACTGAAGCTCCTTTCCTTGCAGAATATAAACATGCTGTGATGGTGACACACTTTTCTGTCTTTGTTTCAGGCCTCTGTGGTTATGAGCAGTCCCATGGCCGGCTCCGCCGCCTCCAGCTCTAAAGACCGTCCAGTCTCCAGGACCAGTTTCATTCCAGAGCTACAGAGCATGATGTACACACACACACACACACACAGAAAAACACACACAGATGCAGACTCACCCCAGTACAGCATGGGGCTGGTGGAGCTGAACAGACTGTTTGAAGCCATAGAAACCTGTTTTAACAGACGACAGAGACACGATGAGCACGGGAAGGAAACGTTTCTGCAGAGAACAAACTGTCTTCAAACTGAATCAACCTTTGATTCTGATAAACTACGCTGTACACGCAAAGAAATATCAAAACAGTGATTAAGTTAGATCACATTAAGTTTGTGACGCGTTCAGTTACAACAGAAAACATCCCACAAGTTTGTCAAATAAGTCAGAGTTCAGTTCAGACTCCAAAAGTTGAAGACAAAACTCTCTTCACAGTCGGGCTGATCGATGAATCCGATTTTTATCGGCTGTTAAGAGGCAAAAATTTTGTATAAAACTCTGATACGACGTCCTTTTTTCCTTTTAATTAACTTAATTAACTTAATTAAATACCTGCCACTGCTGCACGAGCTCTACATGTCTTAGTGTATTCATTTCACTCTGTTAATACTGTACACAACATAATCATATTTCTGTATCTGTGTACACCATTATCCCTGCACTTTACTGATGAGATGAGACAATAAATTAATCTAATGTAACGTTTCACAGACGATTGTTGGATTCATTGACGGAATAATCTGGCAGATTAATTAAAATTAAAAAACTTTACAAACACACAAATATTTAATTTAACAAAACGAGTTGCACAGAAGTTTTCTTCCAAATATTTGATCACAAGAAC